>DWAO01002072.1:0-16865 GCA_018230605.1 Heliconius congener
ACAACCAGTCGGTTTACAGTCACACTTTGTGCCGCTGCGCCACGACCGGCCTCAGAATAGATCAGAAACCCTCAATTTAAGTTAATACTCCATTGTACAGTTTGACAAAGTGCAGTGCTGGGTGGGCAATAAGAAGATGCTCTTCTTTTTTAGCAAAATAAAAGATTAACAAAATACTTACCCTTACTATTGCCACATAGTTTTTCATACAATATAATAAACATGCTTTAGAAGCCTCCGTATGGTTTGACTTCTCTGCCATCAATATTAATAATAAGGAATCGTGAAATATATCCAATATATTTCCATTTCCAAATACTATAAGACTGTCCCAGATGTTATACCATTCTTGGAGAGTGGTGCAATATATTATCTGTTTGAAAAAATATATGCATAAATTTTGAAATTAGATATAAAAATTTCAATACAATTTACCAAATTGAGGAATTATTTTTATGTTTCAATATAGTAACAATACTAAGTGACGCATTGTGTTCTGGCACTTAACACGCAATGTATCAAAAATTGGGCAGAAATTTGTGAATGGAATGTCTTAACACTACTTCCCTACTCTGCTACTCTGCTATGCTATATACAGCTTTTTTAGAAAATATATAAAAAATCATGTTGTGGCCTTTAACCCAGACCACTTGAAAACTGTCCAAGTGTTGTGAAAGCTAAACTATATATTCTCATTCATAAGTGTGTGGAATTTATTATACAATTGTTACAACCTAATGTTGTTAAAACTCAAAGATACCTCTGTGGTTTTAACAAAAGCAATTGCAAATGTGTTTGTTTTACCTGGGAAAGCCATGATGTCAAATGTTCCATGTCCATATCTTTGTGTATATGTATCCCGCTTATGACTTCTACAAATGTAGTGCCAGGGGGGTTCCATAGACGTCTAAAATAATACATATTTAGAGGATTGATATTCCTTAATTTACTTTTCAGCCATATGCTTTCTTTTTCTGTAATAATAATTTTAATGACAGGTTTGATTTACAAGTGATTTGTTATTTTACCAGAGTTCCTTAACATTGATTCTATCATTATCGGAGCAAATTTAAAAAAAAAAAGGTAATTAACATAATCAAAAGAAGTTGCTTAGCATAAATTTGTATTATATTGATTTTAAAATTAAAAAAATATATTTAATTTCCAAATATTGAATAATCTCACCAGGAATATCTGATTCATAGGTATTTAAAAGTGCTATTTGTAATTTCAATCCAATTTCCAATATATTGGGTGCTAGTACAATAAATGTATTGATCTTCCATCTTATAGTATCTAAAATTTGTGCCAACATGGCTAAAATTGGAGCCCTATACTCTATTAATTCGGACAGTGCATAGGCTTCTTGTAAAAGTTTACATTGAACATAAATATTGTTAATATTTCCAGTTGATAGAGCATTGTGCAAACTGGGCATAGTGACTAACAAAAGTAATTTATGCCCAGGAATTATATTTTCTGTTTTTACCAACTTCAAAAACCTTACAAAATTATTTTGTTTCTCATCAGTGTCAAGAGTGTCATTAATTATTTCCTTAGTTACCAGTATCACATATGGGTCCGTTTCTTCATTATAATAATGCTTGGAATATTTTTCCAATAACTTCATTATTTTGAGCATAATATCAGTTTGATGCATATTTTCGCACGCCAGTAAAAATATTTTACTATACACTTTTCTAGGGCTCTGCAGGAATACTGTTAATACATCGCACAAATCCATGTCTGGGGATACTATAAGTTTATTGAAGATCTCTGTTATTATGTTATTAAACTCAGATGTCAGCAAACTGTCATTAAAATAATCATTGCTAAAATGTTCTGCCACAATTTCTTGTTTTGAACTATTACTACAGCATTGAAACACTTTGAGCATTAATATCAATATATATTCATTTGGTTCTGATAAATTTCTATGAAAATTATAAATTATTTTGAATAATTTGTAACATTCATCTACATTCAGAATGTGTAAGTGGTTAGTGATTTGCTCCAGTAACACTAAATCTTCACAAATGTTATTTCTGTGTATCAATGCTTTGATCCACTGGGAAGAATCATTGTCATTCTTACGAATGTTTTCTACAATCAAGTTAGTACTGGTTTTATTTATAATTTCAATTAAGTCTAAAGGTTTGCAGGATATTTGTTGTAACATACTGACAACAGGATGATCTGAAACACTAGCAATTGAACACAAAATTGAATGTACTTTATAACACAATTCACCAATAGATTGCTGCATGCTTTTATCATTTTCTTCAAATTCACTCCAGGCACAAAATATTTCAACGCTTACATCCATTACTAAAATTTTACACTTATCTAATAAAAGTATATGACAGTTATTTATACATTCAAGTAATGAGTTGTTATTACAATCAGCTATTATAATTGAGGATTCTTGGTTTACAACAGATTCTTCTTTATAAGTTAGTTCATATATGTCTTGAAAATCTAATGGTTTTAATTTGTGTACTGATGTGAAAACATTAAAGCACTCCAATAGCAGCGACAACATTGAAAATAGACGATTTCCAATAAATTGATATTTATCATCTTTGCTTAAAATATCTAACTTGGCTTCATTGGGTGGCTCAGAATAGAACTTGAGACAACTTTGAAAATTGTTAACTGCATGTGTTAATTCCTTGCTTTCTAATTCAAAAAAGAGAAATCTACAAATCAGTCTATATGAAGCTGATGTCAATAGTTTTACTTTCTCTAAGCATTCAGTTGGTTTAAAATATTTAAAATTAGATAAAAATGCGTCTGATACTTCTAAAGCTAATTGTGGATGGGTAAACACTAGTATTTCATATATAAATTGATCCAAATGAATGTTCCACAAAATTTCACACATTAAACATTTTGGAATTGTAGGTATAGTCCATATAACAAAGGCTATTCCGTCTAAGTCCACCATTTCTTCTAAAATAGTTAAATCTGAGTTTATTACCACATAAAAAGCAAATTTTCGTACAATTTGTATAGCATCTTCTGAAACTCTATTTTCCACAAGAAAATTTTCTTTCTGCAAAAAGTTTCGAATACATTGAATGACATATTCAATTTTATCTTCATTTCCTAAAAAATATTAAAAAATAATCATAATTAATTCAAAAAATGTATGTTAAACTAGAAAAATAAAACAAAAAAATAATCCTATATTTGTTTACCTCCTTTAGATGTCAATTTAGAAAAAGAGTGCACACTATCAGCAGATATAACTACTCCTTGAAAAGCGGACAAACTTGGTGTAAATTCCATTATGACTATAAAATGTATTTATATACTAAAAATTTCTTAAGAAAAGTATAAATAATGTGCTAACTAAAAATTCATTTATAAACAACCGTCCTTTTTATTGTATCAAACTTGTCATATGTTTGTCAATGTCAAACACACAGACTGAGACACAGAACACTTATACGCGAAGGGACAGACTACCAGTTTGGCAGGCAATCCATACAAAAATATATCCAAAAGTCGATACCGTATATATATTTTTATTTTCATGAAATACCTCTCCTTTTTAATTATAATTGAATACGAAAATAAATCATAAATTTTTGTAAAGATTATTTCAAAAGCATTTTTTTGTACCTTCTATTTCAAGAACTACAAATGGTATATGCATTTGTAGTTAAGCTATATTAAGTTAAGGCAAAAGATACCAAAAGTATGATTCCGATACCATAACGGAATAATATTAAAATGTAAATCACATACTTGGGAAATGGCGTACCTCATACGATTTTTAAGCTCTCCGAAATATTTGTCATTCTTCTTAATAACTTGATTGTTCTATTAGAATATTTTTCTATAGCTACAGAAATTTAGAAGCAAATACGATTTACCCATTGTTCATCGCGCCGCTATTTATAAAAGTTGGCTGACAAAAATCACCAATACTTATTTATGTAATTTTATATATACTATATATATTTTTTATTTTATATATTCTTTTTGTTCCTTTAATACTATTGAAATAAAACTTTTAGTGTTATTCTTTACATGTATTTATAGTTTTTAAAGTTAATAGTTTATCATATTATAGGAGCTAACATTAAAGGGTTATATATATATACTATAAAAAATTAGCTATTGCGGAAATGCCTAGCAGTAGTAAAAATATAATGTTCATAACGTAATAATCTCAAGTTAAAGAAAAGCCCAAAGAAACTGGAAATGCAAGAAAAATACAAAAGTTGCTTAATAGGTAGTATTTATTTCGATTTTTTCTTTGTTTTTTCCAAATTTTGAAGATTTCTAATTGCGCTATGAAAACTTGGATCAATTTTTAAAGCCATTTTATACATTTGTTCTGCAAGATCATATTTCTTCCAACGATGATATAATACCCCTAGAAAGAATATAAAATGATTATTACCATACCATGTGTCTTTTATTTAGATATTTAAAATGATCGAAAAATAAAAAAAACAACTGACAAGTGATCTTGATAATATAATGGAACAATTCATTATGAACACAACAGACAAGAGTAAAAAACATGAGGATGCAAGTCCAGTGTAAAAGAATTGAAATATTTTTTGTTTGAATTTTTATATTGGTCTCTATTAGAGACCAATATAAAAATTAAATTGTAATCACTCACACAAATGAAAAGTACTTAAGCCTCGCCAACTGTTATAACTATAAAATTTCAATGAAATAAGTATGTCACATATTTACGATAGATTTAAATTAAACGTGTCAAGTTCTTACCGAGGTTTGCGAAATGAATGGGCTGGACATGATTTTTAAACAATTTGATAGATTTTAGAAAATATTTTTCGGCCTCGTGGTATCGGTCAATTTTTCCAAAAATATTTGCAATTGCGAAGTTAATTGACGGAATATCCGGTAACTCTGCGAGTGCATTTGGTATTATTTGCAAAGCCCTCTCTGTTTGACCTGAACACGAATTAAATATTGGTGCATTTTAATTATTTTTGTAGGTAAATATAGGTAATAAAAATATAACATATTTATATATTATTTAGAACTTTTTGAGTAACAGTCAATTTGTGGGCTCTTTTACTGAAACACATTTGCATTAAATTGCTGAAATATTGCATTTATTTATTTTTTTACCGTCTTTAAACCTAACTAGGCTGAAAATTTGAGATTGGCAACCTCGAATTTAAATATATATTCGGTTGTTAGTGGATTCCTCTCTATTATATCAATAATGTACACGACGCATAATTATTTTCTCTGTTCAATAATTTTCATCTTCAAAACATTAATCTACATACACTAAAATATTGTCAAATATTTAACAAAAACATATATATTTTTTATTAAAGAACCAAATCAAACCATTTATTTTTTTAAGTATTAAAAAATATATTTAACCACGTTCCATAAAAAAAAAGATTTACCTGTGTTATCTAATAAGGCTAGCAAATTTGTCCAGGCTGACACATGTTTTGGATTAATATTTATAGCACGATGCCAGTTCTCCACCGCATCTTGAGTTCTATTCCTTTCCAGATACTAAATATATTATAATATTAGATACATTCACCAGGTAACATTAAACTAAAGGCTATAAATGCATACATTGTATTTCTTTTTGAACGCGAAGTCAAAGAAGCGGAGTAAAAAAAAGCCAGTAAATTTATATTTTGAACGCAAAATAAGTCTACTAAGAGGAGTCTCAGGACTATGTATATGCACAGAAAAACATACATTTTTTTATCAGCTTCACACTGTATCCCGCACACAACAGGATAGGCAGAGGTAACCTAGTGTTAAGTCCGTCCTCCTGTTCTCCACTTTTCGCCGAATTATGGTATTGAGTGGCGGAACCCAACGCCGTGCTTTGCCGCGACACCAGAGCGAAATGTAAATAAATATTTCCTTTCCTCGAGTGCGGATCGAACCACAACCAGTCGATTTTATAGTCACACTTTGTGTTCCTGCACCACAACTGATAGTGGTTATGATTTTATTCTTTAATTTAAATACGAACATTCTTTAGAAGGAGATCTGAATCAATGACTTATTATATCTTATTTAGGCAAAAGATTATAGGTATTTCATATTTTATTTTACAGACTTAAAAATCGAAGTGATCTTTTTTTTTTACCATAAAGGAAAACTTGTAAGTAAGAATATTTTAAAAATATGGATATGATATTTATTTAAAAAATAATCACCAAGTTTCCCATGTTATAATAGCAGTCTGGATATTTTCTCTTATACAATAAAGCTGTTTCATAAGCCATCTGAGATTCTTTATACTGTCCAGTGCTTGCCAACACGATACCCAGATTCATCCATGCAGCGGGAAATTCTTTTCTGGAACAATTCTTTTCTTAGATTAAAGGAGGCAAATCAAAAACTTTACTCTTTGAGTGCGAAACCTTAAAAAAATACGCCACGCCTGGATCTGATAAACGATCTGATAAAAAATATCATAATAATAAAAAAGCAAGTAAAAAAAATACTTACTTATAGTGGATTGCATTTCTTAGATGAAATTCGGCTTCTTTATATTGTTTTTCGTTTTTTAATAAATTCGCTAAATTATTCATTGCTTGGTAATATTCTGGATATAATCTGTATAAAACAAAAAAAAACAGGAAATTACATACATTTTTATGTAAAATCAAATATTAATTTTAATTAAAGAATTAAGAACTTTACCTTATTGCTTCTCTATATTCTTCTAAAGCCCAGTTTTTATTTTGCTTGGCGTCGGCTGCTTTAGCTACGTTATAATGTACCTTAGCATTTAATGGGCATACTGATAAAGCACTAGTGAATAATTGATATTCGTTTTGCCAATCAAATGATCTACGCCAACTTCTTAGAGCATACACAAATATTATTATTAGTAAAACGTAGAAGGCTCTCTAGAAGAAGAAATTTATTGATATTAATAAAAAATGTCAAATATTGTGATATATGTAAAGGCGACGATAGTGGGTTCGATTCCCACTATGAGGTAATGAAATATTTAATATATTCATTTACTCGCTCTGGTTTCGATGCTAAACACGGCGTTGGGTTTCGTCACTTATCCCGCAATGTCTCGAGAATTCAATGAAAAGTCAAAAACAGCAGTTTCTCGGGTTATGTGCAGGAAACAGCGTAAAGCTAAAATAAGTATATATCGCAGCAAAGATTGATTTTTTGGTTTTTTATTTATGCACATTTTTTTTCGGGGCTCATAACAATCATATTACATTTCCGTATGGGCTATTTTATTATCGAATCAACTTGTAACCTTATTTATAAATACTTTGCGTGATTGTTTTAATTATCAATAAATTGTATAAATAAAGAAAAATTAAAGTGATCTGTGACATGCTAAAATAAATTATATATATTAAATTATTATTAATACCAGCAGTTCTCACCTCTTTTGTAATCCCTTTATATTTTGCCATCTTATTTAATCCTACAGATACTAGTAGACAGTATCCTACGGAAGGAATGTACAAAATTCTCTCAGCAATAACAAATCCCACAGGATATACAATATTTGCTGCTGGCAAAAACGGAATAACCATTAAAGATAAGGCCATTATCATGATCCTAAAAACCAGATAAAAATTACATACAATAATTACACATAATTTAAATATCAGATTATACATATTAGGTAACAAATTAAAATTAATACCTTCTAGTTGAATTTTTGTTTGAATTATGCATAATTGTCTTTATAAATAAAATGACATAGAAATATAACACAATAATAAATATTATTCTGAAGTCATATGCATTTTTTATTAATGGTACACATCCCATTGACCAATCATAGCTTAGCCATTGTGGCCATATCAATAGCAGCATATTAAGAAAATATATGTAATTATATGTAGCAACCTGAAATTAGTTGGTGGATAATAAGATTTTGTATTAAAATAACATTTTATTACTTAAATAAATATTATTGGTAAATTACAAACCTTAACAAAGAGATCATCACTGAAAGCAGTTGGATTATCTGTGGGCTTGAATTCAGGTTTTGTAGCCCCCATAATAATCCATCTTCCATATAAAAGCAATATAGTGGATAAAATAACACAAATTATTCTATAAATACATTTGATATCTAAATAAAAGTTATTAAAGATGTAAAATATATAATTTCTTTCCAGTCTTTCTTTTGATTTTGTTTTTAAATGTAATAAAAAGTCATACACACAGCAAACACCCTGAAAATTGTAAATAGGAATTACATTGTTTTTACATAACAAATAATCCTGATTTTTTATGTACTTACCAAAACAGTTATACCGTTTTCTTTGAATAACATGGAGGTACCAGCAAGTATAATACTAGTAAATAAATAAACATTTGATACTTTGTCAGATTTTATTGCCTTGTTATATATAAGGAATGATAGCAGGAATGTATTTGCTGCTAATAAATCTGCTCTACCTACAATGCCACATATGGCTTCCACATGTACAGGATGTACACTAAACAGAATGGATACCATTAATGGCATTTCAATTTTACTACATAGATTATTTTTCATTTTGATACTTTTCCATATACACCTATAAGTCCTCCATACTAACATACAACAAGTAATATGGCAAATTAAATTTGTAGCTTTAAATTGAGCAGCTGACAGGTTTTTATTACTTAAATAATAGTTCAACCTGAAAGTAAAAGACAAATTATTAGTGCTTAGGGCTTAAACCCTAAGCACTAATAATTATGTTATGTTCATTTGTGGCTAACTCATATATTATTTATTATAAAATCAGCTTCACGCTGTATCCCGCACACAGCAGGAAAGGCAGAGGAAACCTAGTGTTAAGACACTCGGTTCCCCACTTTCTGCAGAATTCTGGAGGCATTGCTTGTTGAGTGGCAGAACTTAACGCCGCTGCAAATTATTTATTATAGTCATTATATTACACTCACTTGAATGTTATAATCGTTAAAGGCCGGTATGATTTGTGACTTGAGTTACTCTTTATATTTGTACCCCAAAAGTCACTCCCAAATGGATCCAGCCAAGAGTCAGATTGAACATCTTTATTTTTGAGTATTGCTTCTGAATCATCGAATACAAAATCTCCATTTATACTAAATAGAAAAGGTAAGCTGGACAAAAGAACCGATAAAAGTATTTTCATAAACATCTTTAACTTTGCCATATTAACCTAGAATGGAACGTTGGGACATTTGTAACCGATTTTAATTGTTTCACTTTTGTTCTTATTTCATAATTAACATTTTTTAAAGGAATTCAATCGAACTCAGTCGTGATGTTGTTGAATGTCAACATTCATTTTTTAATGACATTGACGTTTGACAGATGACGGTTGTGCTTGGTTACACTGACACACAGAATACATATACCCAAATGCACTGACATCATGTACATACATATAAGTGAAATTAAAAATCATATTGTGGACTTAGAACGTAAGTCAGATAATAGCCTATTGTAGCTATTTTAAACGTTTTTGGAAGAGATAAATAAAAAAATATAAAACTATGAGTTAACGTATGTTAGCAGAAGGCAATATTTAAATATTCGAAAATTGATTTATATTTTATAAAATAAAATACATACATAGTACTTAACGATAAAAAAAAGAATTTAGTATGTTTAAACTTTAAACACATAGTCGACGATATTATATTATCATTAAAAATCGTATAGAATATCTATCGTATTAGAATTTTAGGATAAAATTGCGTATTTTGCAGTTTAAGTTTGATCAGGGCAATCGTGTTAAATAAAACAAATGTTCCAGATATAAGAATTCTTTAAATATAAAAATAAAATGACTTAATAAATTAAGTCATTTTTTCTTTCTTAGTCTTTAAAAAGAACACATTGCTTTATTAAGGCCAATCGTGGAGCAGGGGCACAAAGTGTGACTGTAAAATCGACCGTTTGTGTGTTCGTCCCCACTCGAGGAAATGTAATATCTATGTACATTTATATTTTATTTTTTTCCCTCTGATGTCGAGGCAAAGTGCGGCGCTGAATCTCACCACTCAACGCGCAATGCCTCCGGAACTCGGTGGAAAGTGGGGGACTTCCTAACACTAGGTACCCTTCTCCTTCCTTGCCTACCCTGCTGTGTGCGGGATAAAGCGTGAAGCTGATTTAATTTTTTTATTTAATTGATTTAGTAAATAAAACTAGATATTGCTTAGTAGTTTTCATAATATTAGTAGATATTAGTGAATAAATATTAGCTTCACAAGGTAAATAAACACCAAGCGTCATATTTTTATATTTAATTTAATGTGACATAGACGTAACTGTGAAGTTCGTAGCAAGTGGTTGCAAAGTATGTTTTATATCGAGCGCTGTTCGCGGATCTCTCAATGCGGCTGCAGCGTGCGCTAGTTGTAAGGCACATTCCGGCGGCGCAGACGCTGGAAGTGCGGCACACTCTCGCTCCAAAGCACTTCCAACGCACGTCAACAGTTCCGAGAACCCTAATGATATCGCAGCCCGACGTAATCGATTCAATTCCTGAAAATATTTATAGTATGCAATATATTTCTGCGAACAGGCAGTGAAGAAGAATCTAGTGTTAACAAAGTTAAAGTTAAATAATTTTATTCTAAATAAGAAGTTACATGCTTAATTTTTTGAACGTCAAATAATTTACCACCAGTTCACTAAAGTTAATGCCTGACCTGAGAAAAAGCGGCGCAAGAAACTCAGAGGGACTTATTTTTTTAAATCAATTATACAAAAACGTATTTTAACATTTCTGACAATGATACTTTGAAATAGACTGGAGCGAGCATTTCATTCCCAAGGCGTGCTATCATTTATATAATCATTTATTTGGTATATAATAACCTTAAACACACAAACGTTTTTTCACAACTCTTAAATTGTGATATAGAAAATTCTCGGACGTTTTCTGGGATCCTATTGTAAAAGCGTACAAATTGTCCCATACAAGAACTACGGACTCGATGTAATCGGGTTACAGGTGCAAAAACTAACCAACTTTTCGAGACACGGCGCGTCGAGTGCCGAAACTTAACGCCGGCCTTGTGTTGTTATAAGAGAGAACTAAAATAAAGCCGACAGCTGTACCAACCTTATACAGGTGCTGCGTCTTGTCGGGCAGCTTGCGCGCGTGGCGCAGCACCTTCTGCACGTCGGCGAGCAGCGCGTGCGGGCGCGCCCACGCGCAGCCCGCGCCGCCGCCGCTGTACGAGCGCCACGACCGCACCGGGAACGTCTCCGCCGGCCCTACATATCACATAACACCCTCACTTGTGCCGATAGCAGCGTCACATATTTAATTCTTAATATTTTATTTTTGTATTGGATTTGTTAATAGTGAAAGATAAACAGAAAAATACTATTACCAGGTATATATTATATATATATATTTTAATGATTCAACGAATTGATTCATTATTAACATCAGACGACATGTCAGATGAAATTGAATTTTTTTTATCGATATCTAATAATAACTTTAGTCCTTTATTTACCAAGTGTTGCCTGTAAGAGATTGCTTGAAGCAATAAGGTCACCTTTGCATATTTTTTATAAACATACAGTGTTATCTGTATTTTGTATTTCTTTTTTTTCTGTGTGCAATAAAGTATATTCAATTCAATTCAATAAATTTAATTAATTTTTGGTACTTTTAGAGATACGACACAAATCTAAGGATTCGAAGAAGTTTCGCGAATTGTATGCACGGGAGGCTCAGGCTAGTCCGTGCAATAACTTACCCGAAGTAGTACTATCGTCGGCGGGGCCCAGCTGGTCGAGGGGCCCCAGCCACGGCGCCGCGGACGCGCCCGGCCGCAGCACGCTCAGCAGCAAGCACGAGCGGCGCGCGCGCGACACCTCGCACCACGCGGACAGCGTGCCCCACCAGTCCGAGCCCAGTTGCACTATGGCCGCCATACCTTCCACCTGGATGAAATGGTCGTAAAAACAAAACATTGCTTTTGGTATACTTGTCACTTATAGATTAGATAAGCAAAGGAATCTAGTACTTCGAGGCGACAACAACGCGTCGATCGAGCTGTACCGTCCGATGGGCTTAAAATAAATGGCTATCTAGTTTAAGTTTTATCTGCCCCCAAATAGGAATCGAACCCACAACCGGCGTGTTTGCATCGAGATAAGTTACTGTTACAGTATATCCGGAATTCTACAAGTCGTAGCTAACATATGTAACACACCTTACGGCCAACTCTAAACACATACCTTAAGAGCACCATGAAGAAGAACACAAAAATTTGGCACTTTGCTAGGATCAGACATATCTTCATCGGTGGAAGTACCTTCAGTGCTACTTCCTTCCTAGTTAAAAAAAATACTCAATTTTATTTTTGTAGATATTTTAACTTTATAAGTCGTTATGAAAATGGCAAAATGAGTTTTGCAAGTATTGCTGAACTGTCATAATTCATACTAAATAAAGAATCGAACTTAAACAGCCATATATGCAAAATATATTTATAAAGATAATGCAATATTTAAAGTGTATAAATAAAAGACATTTTAAAATATTACTTTTGTTGGTGTTTTTGATCCAAAGTTTTCCCGGGTTGCAGAATTACCTCCGACTTGTGCTTGAGGTATCACGAGGTGTTTACTCAAAGCGATTGGTGTGCCTGTTAAGTAAGAAATGTATAAGTTACGTATAAAGTAAACAAGAAGAAAGCCGCCCAAAGGCCGTCATGGAGCAGAGGCCCAGCATGAAAATTTAATAAGCGACGAATTGGATTGAAACGATATAAATTATTTAATAGGTAATAAAATATTCTCGCTCTAGTAAAGATACAAAAAAGCGTCATTAAGTTCCGCTACTCAACTAAATAAAAAAAAAGGACCATTTAAGTAAGATTCTCACTGCTCTTTTAGGGAAAAACAAATTCGATTTTGATTTCCAACATACAATGTCGTTAAAACGTGTAAAGAGAAGAGAACAGTTATACCTTATAACTTAATTGCTTAATATTAATATAATATACAACATTTTTACATAATTAATAAGAGAAGAAAATAACGAGACATAATAACTAACATATAAAATGTAATACTTTGTAAATTTGTCTTTGCTGTAACCCAAGAGAGTTATGGTTGTTAAATTATGGTAATTGTTACATAGTAAAGCTTACCTAAATCTTGTTGTTGAAGAAATCCAACAACATGTAGTTGATTGGACAGCGTATAACTTGCTGATAGCCCTTCATGAGATGCGGGTTGTGGTGCCGGAAACAATTGTACTCTTGTTTCAAGTTGACCACATTTTAGTGTACACCAGAATTCTTGATAATGTTGTTCACAAAGACGTGTCATTGCAGTAACAACCTAATATAATAATAAATATGAAATGAAAAATGCCCACGCCCACCCTACCATTATGACCAACCAATAAATGATATTGAAATTTCAAAAAACCTTTACATTCTGAAATCTTACATATATTTTATATTTAAAATTATTGTCATTTGCATCCAGTTTACTTTTAATATACACAATCTGTGTAATTTCTTTTCAATTGTGTAATAATTGTTAGTAGATTGAATAAATTAGGCAGAAATTCATATGGGACCAGGAAAATATGATTTGATGTTTTACATAAACAAAGTTGTAGCCTACATTTCATTATTTATACAATATTGACTATAATTTTTTCTCATACACATATGTACATATGAGTATGATTTTTTCTACTTAATATTCAAATATGGAAAATGCATAAAATAATCTGCAACACAAAAGTTGTATTACTATAAATATTAAAAAATACCAAAATAGATATACACAATATACATACACCAGGTACAGAAAGTTGATCTGGACAATACATTGCACCTCTAGTTATATTGCCATTAGAATTGTTAGCAGTGTTGCAGGCCAGATCCACAATCTTCTGATACAGAGGCATGGCTGTAAAGAGTTTTAATTTATTTCTTTACATTTATTAACAGTATAAATTTTCAATAAATATTATCAATGATTACAACTAGTTTCTGATTGATAACTTATTATAAACTTATATTTATACTAAATAAATTTCACCTCTTTCTTTAAATATACCTCTGTAAGTTTTTATGAGTATAAGAAAGTGGATATTTTTAAGGTATTATATGAGTACAGTGCAATTTAACTAATCCAAGATTTTAATAGATTGAAGTATTGAATAATTCTGGCAGCTTTCAAATATAATTCTCAGAAAAATGTTATAGAATGTTTAAAAAACATGGATAAAAATTAGCATAATACCAATATACCTTTAGATTATTTTAAAACTATTGCATTAGTTAATAGTGAAATATTATGTTCAAGTATATCAGTTAAAACATGTAGATATTTTTTATGGAAAAGACAAGGCAAATGAGCATAAGGGTCATATGATGGTAAGTGATTACTGCCACTTACACCCTTGTACTTACAACACTATAAAAGCTACAGGTGCATTGCCGGCCTTTTAAGCAGAGACAGACGCGCTTTTTGAAGGTGTTGTATCAACCTGGAAACACTACTACAGGTAGGCCATTCTACAATTGTGTGGGCCATGACTTCTTTTTGTAAAATGCTTTATTTAAAATCCAACCAATCTTAAACCCACTGGTGGTTAATAGTGTCAAATAAGTGAGATTATATTGTACAATTTTTCAAATTTGTTTATAATAATTACCATTTTGTAAGCAGGGATCATGAGGAGATACTACAGGTAAAACATGTATTTTTCCAGGATATGTAGGTGGTAATGGCAGAGCCTGAATAATGCGGTTTCTCCCTATTGTTCCTACTCCACAACTGCCATCTGTAATCTGTTAATAATATTATTTAAATTCGAAAGTATTAAAAGATATAATAAAACAAAATTTTGTAATTTAGTACCAAGATTATTTGCACGGGTGTTTGATATCCCCACTCTGTAAGTATCAATTGGTTAACACCATGAAGGGCAGTTTCTATACATGTTTTATCTCCATCATCTAATTGTGGTAATTTTACCCGTATATTATCATATTCGCGAGTGAAAGGAACTGCAACTGTAAATAAAATTATAATTAATCCAAAGTTTCGTAAACCTTTTTTTTATTAAATAATCTTGCTTTACTATAAAAATCAAGTGATTATATCACCTTCATAAACTGACGAGAAAGTGGCAAGTGCTACATATTCCAGTTTTGCATGGATGCAGAGATAATCTAGGAATGTGTTTATAGCCGCTGAAGCTATTGTAAATCGTGTATGACTTTCTGTTGTATCAGTGGTTGGCACCGGCCGGGACATCGATAAAGAAACATCTAACAGTATTAAAGTAGGCATGGTGGTGAGTTGTACTTATATTTTTTTATTCAGTTTAAGATTCATAATAAAGTTGTGATAATTTTCTTTATAAATATTATTTTCACTTGTTCAGCAAACAGTAAATAAGCAGAAATATTAAAGGTTTCAAAATTGTTGTGACATTTGTTTTCGTCATGTATATGACAAGTGACAGTTGACAATAAAACGCAGGTTCATTAATTGCTAATATGATACCAATTACCAAGAATTTTAGTTTTTGTCCAATTAAAATTTAAATTAAAGAATTCAACTTCAATCACTTGTTACATTTAAGTAATATATTTAAATATTTATATTATAAAAATATATTTAGAAATTTTTCAGTCACGTTAAAAAGTGTCTTATGTTGGTCATACTTGTTTGATTCTTTGTTGAATCACCACCACACCAGATGAAACTTTATGATTCTACGTGCCGCAGATAAGGTGTTAATATTACAATTAAAATACTTTACACAATTAGTGAGTTTGTCAAAATATATGTTTCTGCAGTGCCGGATCTAGGCACGTTAGGATCCCATAAATTTTTGAATAAAAGGATTAATTTGAATTTTCTTGCCGGATATTCTCAGTAGATATCGTTTGAATCAGATTCCAATGAGATGTTAAATAAGGTCACGTTACATCAACTTGGCTGTTTAACTTGTATGGAAGGATATGGCCGGGTACAACAAGCCAATTAAAGCGAAATAAGTAGATGATTTCAGATCTGGAGATAAATTGCCTATTATAAGCAGACGATGACACATTGCACCATCAGAATGCGTGTTACTAGCATGTTTGGCCGTACAAAATACAGTTCTGGTATTACAGAAGGAGAATGAATGAATACTGTAAAGATTTTAAACCTTTTCGCAGGATATGCAAATTATATCAATATGCCAAAATGTTAACCATTTTGGTATATTGACAAGAATATAAGTAAAAAATATTCCGGCGAATTAGGAACATCTCCCTTTTTTGAAGTTTTGTGGTTAAAAAGAAATGCAACGTTGAGGAATCTCACTACTGACGAAGAGTAAACCGTGGTTTGCCAAGTTTAACAATGTTTTTCCTTGTAACTATTATAGTATAATTATATTTTTTACTAAAAAAAACAACTTCTTCAATTTCAACCGGATCCCATGATCAGAACCTAACCAAACTATCCTTGAAGTGTATCCTTTCAAATAAAAAAGAATCATCAGAATCGGTTGGAGTGATATTGAGTTATACGTCCTTTGTCACGAACGTACCTAATGCAAATTTAAGACTAATATGATTTTCTCATAGATACCTTTATCAGATATGAACTAAATTAAAATGAGACCGGACACGGAATCATCAAAATCGGTTCACTCAGTCAAAAGTTCTGAGGCAACAAACAAAAAAATACAGTCAAATTGATAACCTTATTTACGTTTTTATTTTTTCTTTCGCTAGTATTTTTTGGCTTTCACTGTAAATGTTATGGCATTGGAAAAGGTATCGACAAGTTAAAAATAATTCTTTAAAAAAGTTCTTTGATTTTCACGATTATTACACATTTTAAATGAAACTATTTTAAC
>DWAO01002073.1:0-16857 GCA_018230605.1 Heliconius congener
CTCTGCCTACCCTGCTGTGTGCGGGATATAGCGTGAAGCTAATTTATTTTTTTATAATTCAGTTGATGTGAATTTTTAGTTTTTCCAAATTTTTTCCACATATAGCCACAAACATTGACAGAACAGTTTTATAACAGTCTATAAGTTAAAATATGATTTGGAAAGCAATTCTCAAAAAAACTGAATTTATTGAACCTGTGACCTGGTAGATTTTCTTTAGGTTTTCATTTTATAAATAAAATGGATGATACGATACGTCACATATGTATTTATACATTTACGCAAGGACTTATGCGGCCACAATCACATCTGCTGCTCGGCCGCTCGTTATAAGCTTATTTATATTTATGAGAAAATGTCAAATCGATACTCCAACACTGTATGTAGGAATTTTTATTATAATTTATATGCAGTTTCTCCCTTGCCAGACAAATTATGTTTATTTGTTTTTTTTTTTAGTAAGAAAAAACATGGTGTGACGCTGTATCGTTGGACAGACAGGGTATCTAGTGTTAAAACACTCCGTTGACTAATTTACGAAACAATACGTGTTGAGTGGCGGAACTCAACGCTGCGCTTTGTCTTGTTACTAGAGCCAAGAAATGAATAAAATTTATTTTCACTGCCGCTGACTGCTTCTAATTTTATATTATTTTAACAAAGATATAACTACTTATAAAAAAAATGAACACGCAAGATCGACTTACTGAAAGATAACGTTAATCTAGACGCCAACGACCGTTTAATGTGTTTTCGCTTTTTATCGGTTTGGCAAGTATTCGCCGAATAAAAATAATTTACTTTATTTATAGAAGTGATACAGAAAAATCGGATGTGGAACATCTTGCCTCGTGGTAGTCACTTTGTCGCATTACGCGTTGGATATGCGAAACGCATAAATTAATTAGAAATAATAATAATAATTGTTATTATATTTTGTAGATTATATTAGAAATAGTTATTTAGTGAGAGGATTCCGGAGGGTAATAAATTAATACTATTGATATTATGTAATTAATACTATTGATAGTATGTATAGGGTAATAAATTAATAATTAATATTATGTAACTATAATTGATGCCGTCGCGGCGCAGGGGCACAAGCGTATAAAAACAAGCTAAAGTAAACGCCGCTAACTAAGTCAACAGTTCAATCTAAAACTACGCGTAGTAGAACGCTGTAAGAGGACTAAGAGATGATTTCTCAAAATTCTTGCGGAAGGAACGAAATTTTTCTTTTAGAAGCTCACGCATACAGAGACGGAAATATTTATCGATATAAAAACAACTACTGGCCTTAAAACAACTAAGCACTGTATATCTGATACGAGCCAACTTGTTACCAATTAACTTCTTATTTATTTATTTCTTTCTTTCTGTAAAGAAAATCTTGTCACTCTTCCACTTCTTTTTACAGTTAGTTTTAACTTTCTCACTCTCAAGCTTATAATTAAATTTATAGGATGAATGGATGGATGGGCCATGGTCATATTTTACTAGCAATAAGAAAAACTACGAATGATTAAGAATTAGAAAATACTAAAAATGTGAAATTTCGTTTTATTTGGTCAAGTATCACAAATATATTACGTAATATTTTTTTGAGGTTTCGAAGACTTCTTTTGTATCAATATATTTATGTTTACTGTATAAATTTAAATTAAAGTTCTAAAGTGCATTTATGACTTCTATGACATAAGGTCTGCTTAATTTTGGTAGGCCATTTTTTTACTTCACGCTGTATCCCGTACAGAGCAGGGGAGCAGGGGAGCAGGGGAACCTCGTTCCGAACGCACCGCCCGATTTTGGAGACATTGCGAGTTGAGTGGTGGAACTTATTGCGGCGCTTTGTCTAGTTACCAATTGTGGAAATCAAAATTATTCTAGTGGGAATGGAACCCACAAGTCAAACGCTGTGCCATGACGGCCTCGATATCGTTTAATATGTTGTAAATTATATGAAGTTTCTATTCATAACGTCGATTAGGACAATATGAGTGAATACATTTACCGCATAATAATGCTGGAATAATTGCGGTTAGTCATTTTATTCATAAGTTCGTGATGACTTAGTTACTTAGTTGTTCGCTGTAACTTGAGGTAAATGAACAAATATCCTCTGCGCGTAGCTTCATTTTAACGCATATTATTTTATTTTCCGCTTTTAGTGAAAATACAGGGAATGTTAAACACTCCGTTCTCTACTTTCGTTAGGATGTTGAAGTCAATTGCATATTATGGCGAGATCCCACCAACAAAACCAACTAGAAATGTCGCTATAAATATACATATAATACTTTGTATTCGATTTATAAATGTAAAGAGGCTGTAGTTTATAAATTTAAAAAGATAATAGTCTGAATTTATATTTTATAGGTCTACGCCGTGTCCTTCTTATAATAGGATAGATAGGACGTCTACTGTTAAAACTCTCCGTTCCGCACATTCATCACGTGTGGAATTCAACGCCGCGTTTTGCCGATAGTATTTATAAAGAATAAGCTCATCTACATAAAAAAAATAGTAAATCATTTAAAAAATCAGGTCAATTAGTCTCAGTATATGTTTAACATACGCCGTTTACTGGAGTGTGCATATTGTACAATGTAAATTTCTACGAGGTCAGCCAACAAAAGAATCTTCATACTTCATAGGCAAGACATTCTCGCGCCATTGTCCCGAGGGTCCTCGAACGATGAAAGGTATAGGCTCGCACTTGACTTTGAGCGGTGGATGCGTTACGTCATAACTTGGTAATGCAACACTGTGTGTTGGGCATCCGGTCGGTTTTTTTTCGTACATTTTATACAAAAAAAAATGATTCGTACCTTTTGTTTACTTTACTTTAAACACATTAAAACTACACGAATCATCTAAATGAACTATCAGATCGATTTAAATTTTATTCGTTTTAATGTTTGGTAATGGTTTTTCTCATTTGTCTATGTATATATAGAACTAAATAAATATATTTTATTTATATATATATATATATATATATATATATATATATATATATTCATTTTCACATATTCATACAAAATATCAGAATTCTTAACTATCACGAACACGGTCATACACTACACGACTGCGTCAAACTAATGCGCTCTAAAATGTAGGTTATATTATATAAGAAATATTCTGTCTTGAGTCGGTTGTGATTTAATGTATCCAAGGTTGTTTTGTTATTACATTTAAATTTGTATTTTAATATACATATACATACGTAATTAATATATAACATTTAACAGAATAATATAACTTTTTACAGTTATAAATAACAAAAATAAAATTCTTGCATACTAAAAACAAATTATTGATATTTAAACAGAGTTATAGTTAAATTAAGGTTTTTGTTGTTGGTTGGATATTTATATGTTGTTGTTATTTTTCTTCACGCGTTATTTTTATAATAGTCAGAAAGAAACTGACTGAAAAATTTAAGTTTAACGCCGCGTTTTAATTACCTACAGCAAATACAAATATATAAGTAATATTAATTACACACTGTCAAGTTGTTCGTTCCCTTACAGCATTCAAGCAAAAACCTTTGACTGGCGTCAATATATTTTTTATATGTTTAATTTAAAAATATGAGGATTAAATAAAAAATGGACCTTGGTTCACACCTTACATCGTACAACGAGCTGCGACGCAGTTGTGCATCGGATGTATAATGCGTCATTTTCCATACTCCCAACTATTGCTCTCGTCTAGATCTATTGCTGTATGTTATGAAATTCTGAACTGAACCATTTAATTAAACTGTTTAATAGATTTTAATGGATGTGTACTTCTCTGTCAAATCCAAATCAGAATATATATTTTTGAATTGAGCTAATACAACCACTTTCGTGTGGCGCAAGTGCAAAGTGTGACTGGGTAGGTATAGGCTCCCCTGGGCTTATTTATTTCTTTATTTATTTATCCTACTACATGGGGAATACAGCGTGGATCTGGATGAAATAAGAAAGAATTTTAGACATTTTGTGGTCTACATCCATCCATAACTTACTTAATGTTCGACTTTGGGTATTTTGAAACAGAATGCAAAATTCCATGTTTCATGCTGTGGCTAGAGCACGTTTGTTTGTTAGATAAAGATATTTTACATTAACGTGACTAAGGCGTATTTTTTTTTATTGAAGACAATAATATCAACTAAACAATGATGGTGTTTTTATTTGATTTATATCAGATAGCAAGGTTATAGTGATTGTATGTATAGTCATATAATTTACAAATTATGAATTGTAGAGTAGCAATTCTATATGAAACTGCATGAACAAAGCCGTGCGTTAGCTATTAGTGTATACAAATGATGTTAATTTTAATATAATCGTTTGACCGAAAGGGAATCGAACCTACAACGATTACGGTTACGGTCAGACGTCACAACTTGAACCATACTGGTCACATACAGTCGTTAAAGTGTCGAATTGAATTCTGAAACAATGTAAACCATTAATTTTATAGTATTTTACTAGATATAGTAATATACAACGAAACTATTCCAATATAAATCTGACGCAAGATCTACAAGATACGATAGAGACTGGAAAACTACTTTTATCTGGCACGAAATACGTAGAAAAGTTTCAGTTTAAGCAGAAAATGCAGTATTTTATAAAATAGTGATCGAACATCGGAAGCCCTGTCAAGTGTTGACTCGACTGGCAGGTGTAGGATACGCTCCGTTTGAAATGAGGCCGTGGGATGCGAGTCAATTGTACCGTGCATGTATGTTTGCCTTTGTGTCCTTGTCTCCCGACTGCCCCACATTTACACTTATTGGGTCAACCATATCTGTTTGACTTTGCTCTGACGTAATTGCTTGTGGATTTGGTCTATTTGACTATTTATGTGAGGAAGGAAGAGTAGAAGGGGAAACGTTAGGAACAGAGTGCTATAACACTAGGTTCCTTCCTCTGCCTGCCTTACTATGCGAGAAAATGCGTGAAACTAAAAAAATATCGCAGTTTTCAAATAAAAAGAAATAAGTTAAAACGTCTTTTCTCTAATATTCACATCGGCGTTATCTTAACGCGGAATAGAAGTCAAATAATCACTACTCGTTTGTAAAACTAAATGTTTGTAAAAATAAATGTACTCGACTATTACACTAATTCAGTGTCTGGATAGTGAATATTGACTGTAAAATAAACATTGCGTGAAGCGATTCGCTACTTTAGCTGATATATAATATTATATAGGCGAGTACAACCAAATGTGAGAATTTCTATTTGCTGTGTGAATAAATAATTAAATATATACATATTACTTTAAGTACTAATAAAAATTTTACAGTTATTTAATAATCTAATAATTAGACGTAACTATAATCTATAAAAGGAAATTTAGAGTATTCATGCATATATTTTACCCGCAGTATATTTTATAAAAGTTAAGTTTTACCTACGGCTCCAGCCATTTGGTCAAATGGAAATAGCTGAGGGTCGTAAGGCACATGACCCCCTCTTAACGCCCGAGGCAATTCTGACCGCAGGTCATGTAATGTAAGTCTCTTATACATTAAATCATTTTTTAATGTGATGTAAAGTAGACTTCCTCGTTAAATTAACTAAACACGAAAAGAATTTTTCAATCCGATTCAGTAGTTCCAGAGATGCCTTCAAACAAACAAACTCTTCAGATTTATAATATTAGTATGACATGTATTTTAATTTTAGGTATGTAACTGACACTCTTATTATATACGTATTTAAGATATGATATCAAACATTAGAATACAGTTTTGATTAAAAATATTTGTTTTGCTTATTTGTTTAGTGTCTTGTTTTTATTTTTTTCACTGTGCTCATACGTCGTTGATTCTTTATATTTTTCTTCTTGGGTTGATTTATATATAATTTATTAGGGTGTTGTCTGGATTGCTGTGAGCTTCTACACTTCACATAATGCAGGGGATCCATTCATATCATGTGGCGGGTAATTTTAATGTTTCACTTTGCAGTGCTCTGGCTCTTCTTCGCTAAGAAATACAATTTTAATATTTCATTTTAATAATATCTCATCTACTCTCGCTGGTTTTCCGTCTTAGTGTCTATGTAGCATTAATCATCTGCATATCGTGTGTCGACGTATTCTATTCTACTTCTAAATATAATTATGCATGATGATAATTTATGTAAATGACTTCGCCGTATTGTAGCCTTCAATAATACTCACGAAATAACTTAACTGTATAAATAAATCACCGTTCGTTCGCTCATCGCCTAATTGATTGTTTTGTTTTAGACCTTGTTTATCTGTGTAGGCTTAGATATAGATATTGTTATAAATTGTAAAAAAAAAGTTATAATTGATGTTTAGTATAAAATGTATATTTAAATTATATCCCATCATGACATGGTACAGTGTTTGAAATATCAATATCAATACCGTCAACTATCAGTATTTTTACATTAACAGACAAAAAATATGAAATGCAACTAACTACAGAGTTCTATCGTCATTATTCATGATTGCACCGACTGACATCAGCACCGGCGTGGTTACTATACATACATGCACTGTACACAGACTGTCGAGTCTTACAAATCAATGATCAACTATGAATCGTTCTGTATAATTCGCTTCTGCTCTACTCCGCTGTAACATTTGGGCCCGAGGGCCCTGTTCAAACATTTCTATCTCATAAAACTATTCCAATTAACATGAAATTTTGTGTCTTGAAACTTGGAAATTTCTAAACAGCGTAAGTTGAAATGTAATTGTAATTTAACTTAATAGCCATATTTAAAACAATTTCCTCGTTGCACAAGTTTCAAGACGCAATGTTTCCTCATGATTTGCACAGTGTAAATAATGTTTGGTTTGCAGCCGTGGAGCCGACGTACCACTTCAAGGTGCTGGTGCCGTCCATGGTAGCCGGCGCCATCATCGGAAAGGGGGGAGAGACCATCGCGCAACTGCAGAAAGAGACTGGGGCGAGAGTCAAGATGTCCAAATCTCACGACTTCTATCCTGGTAAGTTTATATGAAAATGTAAATATATTTATCTTTTTTTTTCATCTGCTTCGTAAATCTTTTTTAATATTTCAAGCTTCAAATATTAAGATGTCGAGATAAATAAGACGCTCCTAAAATACGAAATACAAAAAAAGGGAGATTTAACTCTCATTTAAAGCGTCAGTTACAGCGTTCAACTACCGCGAGCCTAGAAAATTAAGTACCATTGGAGTTCCACACAATTTTGTGCCATAAAACTTGCGGGAAAAATAAAAAAAATTTTTTTTAGCTTCTCTTTTTTAAATGTCTCATTTAATTTAACTTTTCAGATTGAAAAGCTTTTGATATTTTTAAGGTTAGTGTGACTTGTGCAATCGAAATATTTTTAAATACGTAGTTTTTTTAATGAGCGATACTTAAATTTAACCTTAAAAGTGTAACTTTCTATTTGATCTAAGAATCTTGTGATTTTTAACAACAGTTAAAACACATTAATTTGGATCTAATTGTTGATAAATTTCACATTGATAAAAGCAGAAAAACAATCGATAAGATTGAATATAAACTTATTTCTAAGAATATATGAAATACCATATATTTAACTTGCCATCGCAAAGACTTTGGAAACAATCCTACAGGGTATACCATGAGTGGTATATCAGAGCGAACAGTGACCCAAATGTGTCAGGAGTGAGTCGGGGCGCTTTGTACGAGGCCTACTTAGACTGTTGCGACAAAGGCGGTGCCTCAGTAATGCGAGCGAATATTAAAGATTAGCAAATAACCTCGTGTCAGTGATGTATGGATGCTATTCAATTTTGGGATTTGAAGGAAAGGAAAATTGGGTCGCGTCTAATTTTATGTTAGACTAAAATTTACTTATCAGTTGGTTTACCTTTTTTTGCTTCAGGTATATAGCAGTATAGAAATGGTGCTACTTTTTATTTTTAATGTTCTCTCTATTGTTAGTTCGACATCACTGGTTAAGATTCCTTAGAACTTATATTTTATTTTAATATGTTATAAATTGTTATTTTATAAATTGTTTTAGTCATTATTTTTTACAGACTGACAAACAAAATACATATGTAGAGAGAGTATTTGACAATAAGCGGATAAACCTTAATTATTAAAAAAATGCATGTTTTTATTCTAGCGTATTAATAAACAACTTAATACATTTATTAACTTCAACGTATTCATATTTATTAAGGTTTGGTCGTTTGAAGGTGCTTCCAAGGCTTTTTGTTATTTCGACAATCGTTTCTTTTTCTCGTTAGAGGAGAGGTGGCATTTTTGTGTATGATATTTCGTAACGTAACTTATAACCACAAGGAGTGATGTCGTCCACATGTACTAAAGTTATGTTAGGTTTATAATATATTTGTACGGTTTATGATACTGACTACAACCCATTGGCCTACTACAAAATATAATTTGTATGGCAGGCATTAATGTGTATTATATGCTATTTTGTTATATATTGTAACTAGATAGATTTTTCTTGTTAAAGTTAACTACATTATTATAATAAATTTAACTTGTTTTTTGGCGGACGCGGACGTGAAGTTTAGTTGGTTATATATAGCATTGTAATGTGTACGAGTATGTAGTTTCGGAAGAACGTTTCCGATTTGAACTTTATACCGCCAAAAATAATAGTAATTAAAAATATATATTAAAAAAATGTAAGTAGAGTGCATAGCTCATATGTGGTTTCCATATTAACTCCACAAGCATTTCAGAATTTTATTATATTATTCAATTTATTAAAGTAAAAAAAAAAATAGGTGTGCCATAAAATTGATTTCGGTAATGTTCTAATGGAAAAAACCACATCGTGTAATGAAAGTATGTGAAATAAAAGTAATCTGTCGTAATGACAGTAGCGACGATTCATCGGTTTCATAATTTTCAACGGTTTCATCATTTTAATTATGCGACTTCCTACGCCAGAAGCTAACAAGGAAATTACTGAAATTTGCGCTGTTCCTAGAGTTGGTAATATGAAATTAAAAAGTGAGGCCAGTATTGGCGCAGGGGCACAAAATGCGACTGGTTGTGGGTTCGAACCCCACTCGAGGAAATGAAATATTTCCGCCACTCAACACGCAATGCCTACAGAATTCTGTAGAAAGCGGGAAACGGAATGTCTTTCCACTGGGTCGCTTCTGCCTACCCTGCAGTGTGCGGAATACTGCGTGAAGCTGATTTATTAATTTATTAACAGATTTGAGAAACATACGTTAGGTTTACGTTTTTTTTCGGCATATAGCAATGTAGGTAGAGTGAACGTAGTGTTAAAAAACCGTTAGCCACGTTCTGCCCATTTTTTTAAAATGTCTGCTTCTCGCTTTTTTCCACATAGCACCCACATAGGCAGAGAGAACTTAGTGTTAAGGCACTCCGTTCCCCACGTATCGTCATATTCTCGTGACATTGCGTGTCAAGTGGCGGAATTCAACATCGCACTTTGTGTAGCAAAATGAAACAAAGAAAAAATACTTATTAATAAATTATCCAAGATAAAATATGTATATAAAAATGAAGATTCTCCTACGATTTCTATTTTTATCTTAACTATTCCTTTTAATATATAGTTCATATTATTAAAAAACTTCTCGTGATTTTTCAAAAGACATAAATTGCTCTTGTAGTGCGTGTTCGGCGGCAATTACTAATATTCACGATATATTCATACATACATAATAGGTAGAAATCCGGTTTCAGAACGTTCAGCTTTTAAATAAGGCTACTTACATACAATATATTTAATTCACCTAATTTTACTAAGTTATTATTTATGAAGTTGAGGCCAGCCGTGACGCAGTGGCACAAAGGGTGACTGTAAAACCGACTGGTTGTGGGTTCGATCCCTACTTGAGGAGATGAAATATTTACTTAAATTTTGGCATTGAGTTCTGCCACTCAACACGCAATGCCTCCAGAATTCGGCAGAAAGTGGACGGAGTGTCTTAACACTAGGTTCCATCTGCCTACCCTACAGTGTGCGGGATACAGCGTGAAGCTGATAATAATATTATTTATTAAACATAGGTTCATTTGCACACAGAGTACATATTTTTTATATTTTTGAGTTCCGTACCCCGAGATAAAAATTTGGAACCCTTATAAGATCACTTTGTTGTTCTACCGTCCGTCTATCAAGATCGTTTTTCCCAGGAATGCGTGCGGTATCAAGCCGAAATTAATATCAAATACTCAGGTCTCAGGTCAGGTCCCTTGGAGCTGTGCAAAAATAAAGCTTTAAGCTGACTTAAATATCCGTAAATGTTCGAAACTTACAAGGAAATCAAAACCTACAGGGTACAGGTTCCCGTAAACACAGAATCTTGAAATTTAGTACGAAGCAACATTTTATAGCACACATTTATAGGTATTTCATAGAAAAGAAGATCACTACAAACTTATATTTGTAGTTGATTTCATATAAAATGAGTGCGTATGCCCACGCGCTCATTTTATATGAAATCAACTAGAAATATAAATAAGTTTGTAGTGATTTTCTTTTCTATTTTCAAACTTAAGTTTATATATTTTTATAAGATCTACAGTGTACTTAAACTGTACCTATCCTAAAATTAGTACGGAAGCCTCGGTTGGCGAGGCTGACTCGCCCTTGATCATTTCTTTTTTGCTATGTACTGGTATTTTCTTCTTCGGAGAAAAATTAAAAAATTATTATAAACTAACCTAACGAATACCACAGATTTTTATCATAATCTGTATATTACGTTTTAATTTCAGTAATTTGATATATTTATAGGCGATTAAAAATAATAAGTCCACCTCAAAGTTACCTCGCCCCGATACTGCCGAGACAAATTATTCATAAACCAATTAAAACTTTAAGCTCTTCTGGAGCTGTATCCTCTTGCAGTTACATCGTGACTCTGGAAATCAACTTTTGGAGTTGATGTGCTTTTAGTGCCGCTTGAAAGTTACTTGTTACTTTCTGAAAGCTGTGCAGTCGTTTTTTTTTATTTAAAACTCTTTTTATTGATTCCATTAATCGTTAATATTGGAGGGGCTCAATGTAAATGCGACGGTTGTACGTTCAATTCCCACTCGGAGGAATGAATTATTTCATTGCCTCGCTCTGAAAGCAAAGTAAATCGCGACGAGTTCCGCTACTAAACGTACAATGTCTCGAAAATTAAACGGTGCGTGGGTAATGGAGTGTCTTGACACTAGGTCAAAAAGCTCGAAGCAGTCATCTAATGGCGTCTAATGTATAAAATAATATGATATTACGAATGTAGAGTGTATTCTAAAGACGTGTCAGATCGTACGCAATCTCACAAATAGCTGAATTAGCGCGATGTATCTTAACGTGTGAATGATTTACGTTGTCCCCGTCTGTCATATGTACGTTTAATTTTAACATTTTGGCAACTCACTTATTCGTTGATGTCGCTGTTATTGCGATATCTGACAAAATTTACATTTGAACAGATAAATAAAGAAAAGAAACATTATGCTTCTTGCGATAGGTTAGGTACAACTTCATTGTTTTTTTTTAATTTCTTCAGAATTGGCACTACTACTCGTTGTCTTATTATATTTATTTATGCCGTATTTTAATGTAGATTATGTGTATTTTATTTGAACATCATTTTAAAAATCTTATTATTAAAATACATTTTTAAACTTTACATTAAAATCCATTAGCGTAAGTTAAAATGTAGAAATTTCTTACAATTTTTCCTACTCCTTCTAATCGATTTCGATATCGAATACATTCAATAAAGGAAATGAAAGTCCGTAGGGCGTCCTTACATTATGTGTTCTCGTACAACGCGATTACATCAGATGCCGACTCATGCGATGACCGAACGGCGAGCCTTCTGTGAATTTTTGTGACGGGCTCAATTTTTATTATTTTTATCGTTTAGGTCTCCTTGCTACTTTATATATGTATTTATCTTTTATTGGAAAAAAGTGTAATTTCAATTAAATATAGGTATTATGAACACCTGGTTTTTTTTTTTATTTTATATTTTCCTTATTTGGTGCAATAATGACTATTTGGAAAAGTGCACCTTATTTGGTGCACTTTTCCAGATATTGCAGAAGAAGCAATCTTTTGCATTGACATATTTTAAATATTAAATCGATCGATCTGTTTATATATAAAATTTTCAAGACATTCCTTCTTGAGGTTTGAGGCCATCATGGCGCATGGGAACAAGCGTATGACTATAAACTCGACGGTTGTAAGTTCGATTCAATGAGTTAGTAGATTCCCACTCCATGGAATGAATCCCTCGAGTGAGAATATACTACCTCGTTACCTGGGAGAGGAAATGAAAATTTTAAATATTTTAGTTTCCTCGACCCGGTAAAGCACAGCGTCGAGTTCCGCAATTCAACATGCGAATTCAAGAATTCGGTGAAAATTGGGAACACTCATTACATGTAAATATTAACCGAAATATACAAATATTTCCTAATAGGTATTTTCCACAAACATGTTTTTATGGTTCCGTACCCAAAGGTTGAAAACTTAGCCGGTTTTGTTTATTACTTGCTTAATTATTTATTATTATGTTTAATATACAATTTTGAGGCGAGGCGTGGCGCAGCAGTACAATGTGTGACTGTAACATTGACTGGCTGTGGGTTCGATCCCCACTTGCGGAATTATAATATACATTTAATTCTTGGCCCTGGTGTAGAATCAAAGTGCGGCGTCAAGTTCCGCTACTCAACATGCAGGAATATGGGGAACGGATTGTCTTAACACAAGGTTCCCTTTGCGTACCCTGCTCTGTGTACGATACAGCGTGAAGCTGACTAATATACAATTTTATAATTGTATATTAATCAGCTTCACGGTACATTATGTATTTAAAATACAAACAGAAAAAAATCGTATAAACACGACCAACTTAAGAGTCTCACAACAACTTCTGATGACCTTACGATATATAGATAAAGTACTCAAATATGAAAATTCTACATATTATTATAAAAAATCCATAAAATATGTTAAAATAAATCTAATTATGCTAAAAAATGCAACAAAATGCTAATCTTAAAGCGATATCGGAACAAGTAGATAGGTATATGGGAAGCTGCCTCGCCGGTTGCGACATTCATTGACGGTGTCAGGACTCTCAAGGCTCTCAAGTTGTAGGTTGTTCTATGTTGATGTCATCGGAACGAAAATAAAAGTTTTAGAACATTACAGCGAATGACCTTCTCATATTGTACTGTTAGAGAATTCTGCTTCTATATGGCTGTGTATGGATTTGTTAATTGGTTAATAAAATGTTTAATGTTTGTAACATTAACGTGTTATATAATATAGGTGTAACATATGTGTAAGGTTATTATTAGTTTATTATTGACATAGGGTTGGCAGAGAGAATCTGATATTAAGACACTCTGTTCCTTGCGTTCAGTTCAATTTTCAAGACATTGCGTTTTGAGTAGCGGGACCCAATAACGCGCTTAGTCTTTTTATCAGAGCAAGTAAATTATTAAAAAATATTAAATCTTACTTGGATCGAACCCAAAACTGTCGCTTTTATAATAAAATAATCAAAAATATAATTAAAATATCAATTTTATTTATATATTTACATATACTTGAAGTGCTTTCAAAACAGTACCAAATTCACGCTTAAGTTTTTAGTAGTCTTTGATATATGAGTATCTACTCAATGTAGAGTCTCCACTTACTTTGAGTTCCGTAACTCTCATTACTTGATCTAAGTTTGTAGAATTAGTACGGCTTACTATACAACAGTTTCACGTTTTTCTGCAGCGTGGTAATTACAGAGAACTTAATGTTATGTACTATATTCTCATTTTCCGACTAATGTTCTAAAGATTTCGTGTGTAATAGCGGAGCTCAACGCCGCGCTTTGTATACTCTTAAATCTTGTACCATTCCGCCACGATGCCACATCACCTATAAAATTTGGTTTTCATTTATCTTTACTTAGAGTTTTTGAGGCGTAGGCGAAATGAAAGCTAGTGATATAAGTTTCAGCCCATTTTGGATGTGCTTGTGTGGCCAATACCAACGGTACTTTATACGGTACGTTATGCTAGTCCATAGAAACAGAGAAGCCTCTGGTTTCGAGACAAAAGCGCGGCATTGAGTTCTGCCACTTAACATGCAATGCCTCTAGAATTCGGCGAAAAGTTTGAGACGGAGTGTCTTATCACTAGATTCCCTGTGCCTACAGTGCTGTGTTCGCTGATTTGATTTTTACAATAGAAACCAAAAAATTGAATTAAACAAATATATTATTTCATTAAATTAATACAAAGTATTATTCATTTAAAAGCGTATCTTGACTTTTAACTGATTACGAACAGCGTCACCACTATCGACAAATCAAGCGATTCAAGCTATTAGAGCAAAAGAAATAAAATCTAAAACTGTATGTCACATCGCTATCGTAATATACATCTGTCGTTACAGCACCAGCAGTGGCACGTATTGGGTCATCGTTGTTTAGTTTGTTGCCAAATTTTATGTGTTCTCAGCTCTGTTATGACTATAGAATTGTTTGAATTAAAATGAGATGAAAATGTATTGAAATGTATTGAAAGACGCAATGATTTTTTGGTTTTTTGAAACTTTGTGGAGTTTTTTATTAATATATTTTTTTCTGGCTTAGTTTTTATTCAGCTTTATGCTTTATGTTATATATAACAAGGTAGGCAGCCCCAATTTGGTAACTTTCGTGTTGTTTCTAACGATGTGATGGCTTGACAGCTAGCTAGCTATCTGTTGATTTTTGTCTACATAAGTAATATGTTATGTATTGCAAAAATAATGCCTTTTATTTTGTATAAATGAATGAAAAAATATAAAAAACAATATATTCCTACTGTGTCTGGTAGAACACAGATTCAGAACACAGATTTACGATTGCTTTGAAAATTTGTAACATCCTCGTAAAGGAAGTGTCGAGTGGGACTCAAACCCACATTCTCTTTCCTGCATTTTACCTGCCACGTGTGGCATGAAAGCAGATCAAGTGAATAATGTCATGTCTCAATAGTTTTCAAAACATGTTTATAATATCCAATTAAGTGTATGTTTTGTTAGTTGTTCTTAATAAACAAAAACAATACAAATATATATATTATAATAATAATAAGTATCTCTTGGCCATAGTGAGGCAGGGAGCGATGTTAAGGATTCGATCCTGACTTGGAGTAATGAATTATATTTTACCGTTATGGCGAAACAAAACGCGGCGATGAGTTCTGCCACAATACACGAACAGTCTTGAATTTAGGCGGAAAGTAGAGAACGGAGTATCTTAACACTATGTTACCTCTGCTTACCCTACACATATATGAAAGATAAACCGTGAAACTAAAAAAAATACTCCTCTACAAAATGATCACGTTTCATATTTTGTTATCTATTCATTTATAATAATATCGAAATGTAAACAGCACGTTGTAAAACATGAAGAATCTACTTTTATGATAAGCCTTGATAATAATTTAAAACAAATGACACACTATCAAAGAAGAGAACATTTTATAATATAATATGTATGATTCAAGAGCTTTTAACGAAAATGCTTCATAATTGCTTGATATATGCTTGATGAAAATTATATTGATTTGTGTCATAGTGAGTTTGCTGCACATGCGATGATAGATAGAAGGCGAAGTTTTGAATCTCGAATTGGGGATAGATTTTTATTTGAAACATCTTTGTCTGTCAAGCTTTGACCGGTTAATCAGAGAAAGTAAAGGTTATCAGAGCTATCCTACCTAGCAAAAAATAAAAGGCATATAAAATAAAACATAACTATATAATTGAAGCGTATTTATGTAGTCCAAACAAATAACAAACACGTCTTACATCGAGGGCAGAGCAAGCCTTTCATCAAGTAAATAGCCGTATATTTTTCAACACGCTTTTCATTTGAAATATTCGAAAAAAAAAAGTTTGAATAGTGGAATTTTTAAAACGCTACACTTGGCACTCTGTCCTTGACCCAAAAATAACAAAACATTCGTCGTGACACAGTAACACTACGACTCAATGACTTCAAGCATCCACTAGGTACCCCACGTCGCGTATCCTATTGTTAGTGCCGTAGCGCCGCTTTTAGTTCCGCTAATGACTTTGGAACTTTACACTCGCGTAACTCAACAGCGTGTCAACTCGCAGCTCACTCTAGAGTCTTGTCTCAAAGACTTCGCAAATTACTTTCTAGCAATTGGGATGCTGAATACATTTGAGATGTTGATTATGTGCACACAAACTACAGATTGAATCTCATTTATGTCTAGTGTTTGTAAGAGAATTTGTGAGTGTAGGTAAATAGAAATTTAATAGCCGATGAATTTCATTCATTCATTATATTATAGCGCATAAATTATCAAATATAATTATGTATTTTTAACTTAACCTAGCTTCACGCTGTATCCATAGCGTCAGAGAGAAAGGGGCGCCAAACGCTACGATCTCTGCATAGACGAAAGAGGCGAAAGAGTCGCCTCGTAAATTGTCATCAACCTCATCATGCATGCCTTCCGGGGGGTCCTCATACTTTTCAAGTGACCCTCCTCCAGCATCTTTGATACTCCCCCTATCTCTCTTATCGCTCACTTTTCCATAATAAATGTTTTTTGCGATTCTTTCATCGCTTCATGCATGTGTTCTTTATTCTTACCGTGACATCCTCGCTAGTACCTGCAATTCTGTGTATCTCTTCATTCGATCAGCTAAGCTGACTCCGCATATCCTGATTTAATGAAATATAGCAAAATAGTGCCGCTTTACAAGAGTGGTGATAGATCTGACCCCGGAAATTACAGACCGATCTCTATTTTACCGTCTTTAAGTAAAATATTTGAAAAAATAATATTTAACCA
>DWAO01002074.1:0-16856 GCA_018230605.1 Heliconius congener
CACGCAATGCCTCCGGAATTCGGCAGAAAGTGGGGAACGGAGTGTCTTAACACTATGATCCCTCTGTCTACCCTGCAGTGTGCGGGATACTGTGTTAAGCTGATTTATTTATTTTTTAAGAACATAAAAGAAAAAATAAGATGAAAGAGGCAGACACAGGCTCACAAGCGTGTGACTGTAACGCGATGGTTGTAGATTTCATTCTCATTTAGAGGAATAAATTATTATTTATTAATATTTTCATTCCGCTCTGGTACCAAGGAAAAAGCGCGGCGTTGAGTTCCGCGACTCAACACGCAATGCCTCGGAAATTCGGCGGAAGGTGGAACTCTAAACAAAAAGCTCCCTTTGCCCACTCTGCTATATGTGGGATACAGCGTGAAGCTGAAAAAAAACGATTGTGGAGATGGAGCCACCGCTAATCCAAATTCATCATTAAGATCACTTTATTGTCCGTCTTTCTGTCTGTCTGTCAAGAACCTTTATCTCAGAAACGCTTGGAGATATCAAGTTGAAATTCAAACCCTATACTCAGATGTACGACCCCATGATTTCCCATTTTATTTCCGTTTTTTTTTTTCAATTAATAAAGCATAAAATCTACAAACTTAATCTAACTCGAAATTCACATTAGCTAGTAGCTTTTAGTTTTTTGAATGTAACGTAAAAACGCTAATAGGTATTATTTTGAGAAAACAGTAACGTTTACAAAAAAATTATATGGCATTGTTGCAAAATAAAGGCTAAAAAACCGTTTAAAATGGTAAAGTATGGAAATGTTATTCCATATTTCAAAAAGAAATTCTTATTCTTGTCACATTAAAAACATATTATGTTAATCGTAATAATATTTTATTGGTACTTCTGAAACAAATTAAAATTTAATATTTACCTTTTAAAAAGTTTATTGGCACTAAATTAAATCTACTAAATTTAATCTGTAACAATGGTCAAGTTTGCACAATGAATAACAAAAATAGTTTGTGATATAGCAGTTGGTCCTAAAAAATATATAAGCTATCTTTTATTTTGAAGGTTTCAATATGTGATGTGCAATCCTAACAGTTCCTCTAATCCACAAGAAAAATGAACATAGTCCCTTAGAAAGAGTTGATCAGTATGATGAGCACTTTCCGTTGACATAAAAAATTAAGATCTGATGGGGAATTTCGGATCGGAACCCTAAAATATATGAACATAATTTAGTTTTTTTTTCATGCCTATGATTATTTTCTAACGACGTGTGTAAAAGTATTAATATTTTAAAAATTATGTTGCCTATAAAATAAATTATTGCAAACATGGATGGTAAATGGCACCAAAAACTAATTTGAAAAGCATATCTATAAACATAGTCTAAAAACTAGTAAATAATATTTTCATTATTTTATAGATAACTTTTATAGATAAATTTCATTATTTTATAGATAAATAAAAATACTGAAAAAAAATAAAAATCCCACGTTGTCACCGCCGACTCCAAGTATAACGGATTTGAATAGTAGATTAGTGACCGACTGAAGATTCGGTTTCGGTTTTGTCCAGTTTCGGCCAAAAGTCGTAGGTTCGGCCATAGTTTCAGTCTCGGCCAAAATGCCAAAAATTAAATTATTTATAACAAATGTACGTAAATCTTGCGTGATAAAGTTTTCATAGTTAAATATCTACGTTCCAAAAATATTTAAATTTGACCTTAGCTAAACTCGAACCGTGATCAATTGCAAACCGTCTAAACGCTCTCTCCAATAAGCCCTTCGTTCTTATCGAGATTTCTAATCCTACAACATTAAAATTTTAATTATACGATTTCAAAACCAGAGGCAAGAAATTTATTAAATCGCGGTTCTTTACATAGTATCTTAAAATTAATAGTCGAAATATCACTTAATTGGTATCGAAGGACAGGAAGGAAAAAACGTTTTTAAAATATTTGTGAATAACATTATAGAACAGTCACAATGCAGCATGGCAGTTTGAAGTCAATTTCATAAAAGACTAATTTGCTGAGTCCTAGAAAATTATTAAAAATTAAATTAAATTAGCTTAACGCTATATCCCGCACACAGCAGGGTAGGCAGAGGGAACCTAGTGTTAAGACACTCCGTTCCCCACAAGAAAATTATTAGATTTCCTAATTTATCAATTGGCATTGGTTTGACTCAAAAACTTTTAATTATTTTACTGTAAAAAATTACATAAATGTACCATAATATACATTTATATGAAGTATATAAAAAAAAGGGGGTATACTTTTCATCAAAAAAATTAAAAATATATATTTAAAAAAAAATAAAGGAAATCAAAATTCATACGTAACAAAATTCCGGTTGACGTACAATTATGAAATTAATTCGACAGGTTAGTTCAGGGAAAAAAAAGTATACATTAGCGGTTAAATCCAAAAAAATAATAGCCTTAAATAGCAAAAGACGCGTATTTCGACACTATAAAGGGAATCAAAATCAATAAGGTACTTCTTGTTAACCTGAAATTATGAAATTTTAAAACTAGTCATTTGTGGTTAAATCCTAAAAAAGGGGACGAAATTTGGTATTAAAGCCGCTAGTTCAAGTGAGGTATCAAATGAAAAAGCTCTGGCTGAGCTAAGCCTGAATTTCAGAAACCTCTAATTTTAAGATCTCCTTCCTTCCTTCCTTCTTAAGACCTCCAATTTTTGATGGAATCCTCGGTGGACGAGCCCGAATCGCCCTTGTCCGATTTTTTTTATTTCTTTTTGATATATATATAAATTCATGTCCGGAATGGATTTAAATATCTATATTTGTATAGTATTTATGTATGTAAGTACATTTATAGAGATATTAGAACACAGCAATTCCAAGAAGGTAATTTATACCAACACTCAACAAAACTTTATCCTTCACGCCATAAACTCGTTTTATCTGATATCTCTATTACCTTATTATCTGATACAGTCCATTAAGTTTCAACATATGCACTTTACTTGTCTCATTTCTTCAAAAAGCCGATGTTAAGTATGTATAATTTCTTTATTTTGACTAGCTAAGCTATGTTTAGTTTTCTACATAAATACTAAGTAAATGTTGTGAAAAACATTAAATAAAATGTATACCTAATTAAAATGAATATCTATAAAGAAATCAAAATGTTGTTCTCTGAGATGACACCAGTAATCAGAATTTAGATCCTCGATGTAAATAGTAAAGTACTAGGTACCGGTTTATGAAAAATCACAATGTCGGGAGCTCCCTATTTTGATGGATCAACGACCCGATGAAAGTGGGTTAGATGGGAGCAGGCGTCCGTCGAGATTTATAGGAAGGTCTGGCACAGTAACGCATTCTGCCAGAGCCACGTACTCACACTGTGATGTCTGTATAACTCTAGCGTAGGTAAATATCGATAGCCATTAAAAAAGATAAAAATAATTCCATTTAGTCATTACGGCAGCTATTGATGTAGTTTAGTGTCATTAAGGTGCCTGATCACGGAAAATAAGATCACATCAAACGATTTAATGTGTTGAAAGTTCATAATTAGGCCATAAGAAAATTACTAAAACGTTAATTCACCACTAATTTCAATTACAAATCGTACAAAATTTTACCCATGTTATTAAAGTATCATGTATGAAACACTAAGCGTTTATTTTACGCAATATTCTTTAATAATCCTATATGTAAAAGTATAATGAGTGAAAATATAAGTAAATAAGTTTAAGAAATGAGATGAAGAGATCAATTTATAATCACATGTCTGTTCCCGTGACTGGGGCACCAAGCAGCTGCACTACATTACCCTCAATTACTATTCATAAATTGCGCTTTGCTTCACCATGCGTTGTAAGATCGTTAATAGATGCGTCTATAGAAATGACAACGGGTCAATTGACATCGAGGCCGCAGCATCGTGATACCTAATGTTATCACTTATCGTTATCAGTAGCTACAGATCGATATGACTTTTCTTCGTGGTCCGACCATTCGGCACTTTCACCGCCGTTACACGCGTTTTCTAGCGAAACACCGAACTCAATTATTAATAGCAGACTATTTTTGGAGCGGCTTCGGACTCGGATCTCGGGCATGTGCGAGGCCCGGGCGGAGACACTATCTCACCTGGGCCAGGTGTAGACGCCGGATACTTCGAAACCGAAGTGCCAGGAGCCGGCGTACGCCCCCTGTCCCTTGGGGCCGGTGCACACACCGTGACCGTGGGCTTTGCCGTCCTCCCACCCTCCGCAATAAGTACCACCATCGTCAAAGTCGAATCGGCCACCGTTGGGGCCACGCTGCGGGGGGCTTCCGCTAGCGGCGTGCGCGGTGTCGGCTAGCTCGCTCGGCTGCATCACGCGAAACCGTGGTGCCGCGGAGGGGAGGGCCTCCCGCGCGCGCCCTCCGCCGAGCTCGCGGTATAAATAAACATCAGCTGGGCATGTCGCGCCGTGGCGCGCGGCCGAGTGAACACCCCTCCGGTCCTGCGCGAGCAGCACTGGCGGCGACGCGGCCGCCCGCCCTCCGCCCGCCCGCCCTGCGCACTGCTCACGGCGCACTCTCGCACACCAACACCACGCGTTCAGCTTTACTATTGTGTTACAGCCGCGCTATTGTTTGGAATAATTATCTCACAAACAGCCTTATTTACTTTTTTGCACGGCTATAACTTTAAATCTTGCTTGATTGTTGTACTATGCAACATAATTTAACAATTGATCATAATATAATAATTATTAATTTATGAAGTATTACTCATTAGCACAGTACGACACCATAGTTTTGCAATTTTAAAGAAATTAATAGAAAAATTGCGTAGAATTGGAAAGAATTTCAAGGGACTGTTTACGGAAAACTTGCGGAAAAGATTTAAAGATACGGTACCGCATCTACATATATTTTTACATGGGAAAGGAAACGTATTCTTACGAGTTATATTATTCATAAAAAAACTATAGTACATACACGATTTTATGTATGAATTAGTAGTCTTATAGTGAATGCACTATTATTTTAATAAACAATGTAATATATATTTCTGTGGCTTGTTTTCCAAACCTTGCGATTTTGTCAATGCATCCTAAATGTAATTAACATTTCCATTTTCTTCACATCTTAGTACATTTATTTTAACAGATTTTTTTTTATCAAAGAATGAAATTGTTTTCTACTCAAAGTAAGATAGAAGTTTTCATCTGACAGTAAACTATATATACTATATTTTTGCGGTTTTAGAGTTCAGATAGATTAGAAATTAATGATTAAATAAGGATATGTAGATCAAAATAAAATAAGCTGTATCATAATTATGAACAATTTATTAATGAGCCATATACCATTACACCTTGAAGAACTTTAACACAAATACTTGTGTATAATTACATGAATATTACTTAGATAACAATGTAATCATTCCAAATACACAGGATGGTATAATTTAAGGCTACTCTTAATAGTGGCAGTGAATTATAATTTGCAAAACATATAAATATTAATTATTGATCTTGAAATTTTTTATGATTTTTATTCAAATGTTAAATAAAATTGTTGTGCAATTTTCACCAACAGGCACACTTACAAAAAGTTTTTAATTGTGATATATAAATGTTTATTATATTACTGTACATATTGCTTGCATAATGTTTCTTGTGGAAACAATAGAAATTGTTTAAATATTTATGGTGATATTTACATTAAAAAATAATACATTTTAATATATTTGTCAACAAAATACAGGATTGTAAGATTATTTGTGTTTATCTTCAACAACCCACTCTAGACCATTACCAGGTAAATCACTTTGAATAAATGGAGAAATCCAAGCTAAGTACCATCTGTGACCAAAAACTTCTATCAAATTATATTTTAAACCCTTATCAAAAGATATGTTTTTATTAGTAGGTTTAGTTTCAGGTGTTATTTTACCTCTCAAAAGGTTACACAAGTGATATATAAATAGAAAACCAGTAAATGCACCTACAATGAAATTTATTTCTACTAAAAATACATATAAACTTTCCTCACCAAAATCAATTACAAAGCTAGCTAATGGAAATACAAATTTACCAATTATAAGGCCGTGATTCCATTTAATAAAATTACTTAAAAATACAATATTATAATAAAATGAATACACCATGGCTATAAATATATAAAATGTAAAAAACATAAAATATCTGTGATTATAATAACCAACACAACAAGCAAAAAATGTGCAATGATGGTCTCTTTTTAAAATACAGACATCACATGTATCACAATGCCATGCTCGAGGTGGGCGAAGACACTCACATACACTACACAAGCTCCAGTCTTGCTTATATTCACTTTCCATAATTTTACCTTTGATGCTTGTATTTGTAAACATGCCATATATCATATTACCAATAATATTAAGTAAAAGAAATGTAGCACATATATAGTGAACTATATAAGGTATAGTCCAAATTTCCACCACAGTTGGTAGCACTATGCAGAGTTCAAAATATACAAAACCTGGTATCAAAACAAAAACAATCATAAGATATACACTGTGTTCCAAAAGCCTCTTCCATTTTTTATTTTTTATTTTTTGTAATGTGAGTAACATATTATTTAATATCAGTCTTAAAGGAAATGAGTAGTATATTTAAAACAAACATCGACGATCTTCCTTAGAAATCATTCATAGTTAATGACTGAAAATAAAAAATATAGTTATTATATTACGTTGAAAATTTATTTGATCTCTATTTATATTAACTTTATACACAAGTAAATTTATTTGATATAATAAAAATATTTCAATAAAGAAAATTCCATGTTAACGTCTTGACAACTGACATTGACTTTAGTCTGTGGACAATTTGACGTAACAAGGAAATCACGTGCTGCTTTTTTTTTAATTCTACGTAAAATTAGAATGCCGTACATACACGAAGACGTCCTGCAATAAATGGATATTCTTGAAACTTCTAATAGTGGACATATTGGACACACATTAAAATACAAAAAAAATACCTGTAAATTGGAGTGAATAGACACAAAACCAGAAAAGGTTTATATCCAATATCCAATGATTTTCGTTAGTAAATCTTATCTCTTTTTATCTAAAAAACATAATTATTAGTATCTAGTATATATACTCTAGTATTTATACAGTAGGTATTCCAGTACATACTCGAAGACGCTGATGTCCAGTTATATTATTTAGGCAGTTTGAATGTCCTTAGTTAAAATACAATATTTTGTTTTATATTATTAACGTTGTTTAGTAATCATTTATTTTTATTATATTGTGATTAATCATAAACAAGTCTGCACTAGACTAGATCATAATATTTGTAAGTGTACAATTTTATATAATTTGGGGTAAATAGACACGTAATATAGGTTTATGGAAACGAAAACGGTTGTGTTGAACAGCGGAGAGGGTGTATAGAAAAATTGTTTTTAAGGTTGACACAAACCTATGTTCCATTGTAAAAGTAAATATATAACACATTCTCATATTTTTTAAAATAAATTTAAAAATACCAGTTATAAATCATATATTATATTTACGTTATTTTTCATGAGCATGTTGCACCGAGGTATATTCTAGTCGTATGCGTCATTTATTTGAAATTTATCGAATAAATGACGACTTATTTGCAGGTACGCAGTAGCTAGCATGTCGCATGTGTACAAAGCTGATCCAAGGAGCAAAAGATATCAAATACTAATACTAGGGTGCCTCTCGCGGCTTCGCCTGCATACCAGCTATAATACTTTTATTATGCTGCATTTGTCAACAAATGATACATCCAATCATGATTACTATGTGGCTGTATGGTAGGACGTCATCGGAAGCAAGGGCGCCCCCCGCGTGACTGAAGCCTAGGCTTGCGGCCGTAAACAGAGCGTTGAATTATTTTAATTTTACATATTTAGAAAAATATACGTCCAAATTACATTTTATAAATTTCAATATACATATTAAATAAAAATCGATGAAATATGATATTACAATTTCCAATTATTTTTTTGGTAAAAAATGCCTTATTTACAAAAGAAAAATATATGCTGTCGCGACCTTTTTTTTTAGAACTAATAAAATTGAATATTTTTGTCTTACGACGTACTGACATATAATTTACTATTATTGGAGCGCACGCGCTACAAGCATTTATTTCGTTATTTAAGGATAACTAATACTTACATCGTAATGTTTTATAGCCTATAGCAATTCTGAAGAATACAGCTTTTATATAAAACAAAAGAAAGTAAATCGGAACAGTAGATCCAGAGATCTTAGCGTTTAAACAAAGAAACAAACAAACTCTTAGGCTTTATTATATTAGTATAGACTAGTATAAATTTTAAGGTGGAAGAGTGTATTTGAATGAACGCATTTATCTCAGGTACTATTAACAGTATTTCTTTTTATGTTAGATATCACGCTATAATCAATGGACGTCGTAGCAATAAAAAAATATCGCAAAAAGTAAAGAACTCAAGAGCGTTTGTTGTTTTTTATTTTAAAAGTCATTATAATTAAATTGAAACATTTATTAGAACACAAACACTACTCAGTTTATTAAATAAATAATCGTTTAGTTCAAGCAGGTGAAGCCAAGCAAGTTTGATCGTTAGTAATAAATCAGACGAAAATGTCATAGCATATGAAATTGAAGCGTACGTAAAAACATTTTATGACTGTGATTTTCACAATTAAAACAAAGTGTAATTTAAAATAAATTAATTAGATATTCAAATGATTTAGTTTTTTTTACAATCAATTGTTTTCATATAATTTAATCGATATTTTCTTAAAAATGAATCATTACAGTAGTAACCCTAGCATTTTTTTCTATTCACCACATATGGCGTATCTAATATATTACATCCCACATCCATTCTAAATAGACATGACCTATATTTCGTATTTTATAATGTACAACAAGTACAAAAACCGTTTTTACTGTGTGGTTAATGTTAAACCAGTATTAACTCACACTTCAATATAGATTGTTTTATATTTGAAGTCGGGAAACTTGTACGTAACTTAAAGTGTAAAAATATTTCTAATCGAATCCATTTTGCATTAGATAGTTAGAAATGTATTTAAAATTATGGATAAAATCATACTAAATCGCGTTTACGTATACCACAGCTGAGAATAAATAATTAATATGCTTCTTACTATACTAGTAAATATACTGTATTTTGTCTATTACAATTAACTGAAGATAAATATTTTTTATTTATTTACATTTATATTTCCATTTATTCACTCTGGCGTCGATGCAAAAAAAAACCGATTTCAACCGGGTCCCACAATCAGAACCTAAATAAACTCTAATCAAACTACCTTTGAGTATCCTTTCCAATAAAAAAAGAATCCTCGAAATCGGTTGGCGTGATATCGAGAGACCATTTATCGCGCACATACTTAATGCAAAGTTAAGACTTATGTGATTTTCTCATGGATAACATCGTCAGAAATGAACTAACGGGACCATATAGGAAGCACCAGCTTTCAAATAAAAAGGGAATCATCAAAATTGGTTTTCCCAGCCTTAAGTTCTGAGGAAACAAACAAAAAAATACAGTCGAATTAATAACCTCCTCCTTTTACAGACGTTGGTTAATTATAATGGCGACAGTGATTAGTGCTCATTACTTAACTGGCACGTTCCTTATGCCTAAAACAAAGAAAATTTAAGCCTAGAGATTTGATTCAACAATGCAATTATATAGAAATATAAGCGTCTTCCTCTCAACAACAATTTAAAAACAATTTAATTTTGTTTTTAATTTGGAAAAGCTTGAACTTGTTCCTTAATGCACAGTCAGAATCTCTTTATTCTTTTCCTCTCCTAATCAGAGGTATTACATTTATTGTTTACTAAAACTTTAGTTATAAATAAAATATTTAGTTGTTTTTTAGAAAATACAAAGGTTTAAAAGATTTAGTTGTTACATTAAAAATAAAACTCATTACAATTATAAATAATATAAATATTCTCAGATTTATTCAGATAAAGTATTCACTGAACAAATTAAATGAGACAGTTGAACTAAGTTATAGTCTATAATATGTATTTTCATTTTCGCACCAATAGATTGTATACATTGCAAAATATATTTTTTCTTATATCTAAATAAATATATCTAAAACATTGACAGTCACTCTAATGTAAATACAAACATGCATTTTACATTATATGAAATAGATTCATTTTTTAACATTATCAAAAATACTATGCTCAGAAAAAACAATAGAACATACTAAGTTTCAAATAAAAAAGGCAGTATTTTAAATATAAAACCAGGACATATACTTGAATTTCTAGGTTTTTTTTTCAATTTTTGTGGAACTTCTTGTTGTTATCTTTCGCCATATCAACAAGAGTTTGGGCGGGTTTGAATGGAGCTCCATACAGCCCCTGAAACTCTTCCATTTTCTTAACAAGCTTATCAGCACCGAATTGATCGACCCACCTGAGCATAAATTTAAATAGTTAGCTGTGATATATATATACATTGCATTAAATAATGTCAAGTAAAAGGGTCTGAGTAATTTTTTTTTTTTATTCAGAACTCAGAAACTAAACTAAATAATTGTTTAGTTTACTAATATGAATTACTTTTGTTTTCTAATAATAATCATTTTAAAAACAATAGTCACACATTGTAAATAAAACTAGAGTGTCAGCCAATTCAGAAAAACTTTTTTGTAAAATTATTTTGTAGCAATTTTATTACAAAATACTGTATATTGATATAACTTTTTTACTTAACAACCGATTTAAATTAACTAAACACTAAATGTTAAGGGAAGTTTGCAAAATGATAGAAATAAAAATTGTCTTTAAATTGATAAAGCTGTTGTTTTCTGAGACTATCGTGTTTAAACACCAACATAAGTCTTCCGTGTACAGACACCGATCGGTTATAATTTTATTATACGTCACCTACATATTAGGTAGTAGGTATACAATAATAATATAATAAATACCTGAATGGTCCACCAGTGAAAGGTGGGAATCCTAGACCAAATACCGCACCAACATCTCCTTCAAGGGGGCTGTGTAAGATTTTTTCTTCTAGAGATAATACTGCTTCATTGACAAATCTACAAATAAAAAGTTGCACATGATAAAAAAATATTGATTTAAATTAAGCTTTTAAATAAAAAAATAAGGATATCCACAAATATTACATAAAAACTACTTTGCTTTAGGTTTCACAACGGAATATTATAGGGGTTTATAATGTTAAATATAGTACATATGTTGAGGTCGTCGTGGTGCAACTGACTGTAAAAATACGACGTTTGTAAATTCGCTTCCTATTAGCGGGAGTGGGTTATATTCATGTCATAGCTGTGGTAACAAGACAAAGCATAGCATTGAGTCGCACTACTCAACACGAAATGCTTCGAAAATTGGGCAGAAAGAGAGCATCGGTAATCTAACCTATTCTATCTGCCTCCTCTGCTATATGCAAAATAAAGAATAGAGTTTGGAAAAAACTTTATAAAAAAAAAGATGATACAAACCTTGATACCATTCTCAACTGCTGATCTTCAACACTGTTGGCTCCGCGGGGTTCGAGAGAGTACTTCTCCTTCAATATCTGTATGGCTTCTTGGTTTACATCTCTATTCTTTGTACCCTTTTCGTATACATAGAAGCCTTTGCCGGATTTCCTTCCCATGAATCCGGCTTTAACTAAATCTTGCATTATGTTCAAATCTCCACCACTGATACGCTCTCCAAAAGCCTGTATATGTAAAATTTATAAAATAATTTATGGTATTTGTAATAACTTAAAATGGGATGAATTAAAACATTTTTAGATTTGAAATTTGATTTTTACAATGTTCCTTTCTTTAAATATGCAAACATTGTTTATTTATGATAATTATGTTAGTTTTTTTTTTCACTTAAAATTTTATAAACTTGCACATTGTGCATGTGCAACTTTATAAAATTTGAAAATATAATTTTAAAAATAATTTCATTACTGACGATATCGAAATTTAACTCGTAATTATTATATAATAATGTACATCTATAAATTCATACAATACAAAACCGGACCGGAATACAAAAAGTAAATCGGACCAGGAGATCCAGAGATCTTAACGTTTAAACAAACAAACAAACTCTTCCACTTTATTATATTAGTATAGAAGTATAGATATTAAAATATCTTTTATATTGATATGCAACTTATTGTTACTACCGTCACTAAGCAAGTGTTGCTACGCAACAAAGAATTTCGTTGTTATAAGAAAAGGTCACCCGAAATGGACTTTCTGAACCCTTATATGGCACGCGCCGGCTCAACCTTATGAGACACAAAAAAACAATGTTCTACAAGAATTGTTTACCTCTGAAGGTTTAGTCATAGTAATCATTTCAACATATTTAATTTAAAATGACCTAGCCTACGAGCCGCACGGTGTGAGAGCATACGAGGGCTTGGTTACGGGATGAACGACCCGAACGGGCAGACGACGTTGATGGTTTTGTCAAAATTCATACATTCATACTGTTAATATTGTGAAAAATGTGGTCTAAATACGCTATTGCTGTAAATTTCAAATAAATCAAAGGGTCGGTTAAATTTGCCTGTGAGTTTAGAATCTTCGCTCGTATCAACCTACGTACCTTAGCTAAGTCGCCAGCAATATGAGAGCCGACATCAATGCCAACCTCGTCCGCGAGCGTGGCCGCGCCCACGGGGAACCCAAATTGTTTCGTTATACTGTCCAGATCTTTAGGATCTACGCCTTCCTGGAGCAACCTATGTAAGCATATGTGATTTGTTTTTAGCTTCACGCTGTATTCCGCACGTAGCAGGGTAGACAGAGGGAACTTGGGCACCCAGTGTTAAGGCAATTCACTCCTGATTTTCCGCCAAATTTTTAAGACATTTGTTTCCATTGCTTATTAAACGACGGAACTTTGCCTAGTTACTAGAGTAAAGGAATTAACTTAGCAAAGAAATTAAATGTTAAATATTTCATTCCCCTAAATTTGAATCGAACTCACAACCGTTTTGTTTACAGTCACACGCTTGTTTTATAATTACTATTTGCGTTTGAAAATTCAATTTAAATTTAATTTCAATTTTTAGAACAATAAAAATTGTTTGAAATCATTGTTATGTAAAATATAAATTGATGTACATTTTATAATATTTAAGTAATTATGTCTTAGCACAATAATTGTTAATGTACTCTAAATAAATTCTCTCTAAAATCTCTATTCACATATTTTTGCTGCACATAATGTTGTGTTTGTTAAATAAATCAAATGCATCAATAAGCTTCACGCTATACCCTGCATAATCAACCTAGTGTTGAGACACTCCGTGCCCTACTTTTCGCCGAATTTTTCGAGGCATTGCGTGTTGAGAGGCGGAACTGAATGCTAGGCTTCTGCCTTGGTACCAGAGCGAAGAAATGAAAATATTTATAAATAATAATATATTCATTCCCTCGAGTGGGGATCGATCCCATAACCGTCTCGTTACAGTTACACCCTACGCCACGACGGCGCGTGTGTCGTTTGTGTCAAAATCAAACTAATACATATCAATGTAACTTTATGATTGTTAAAAAAATATTAAGAGATATATTTTACGATGTGTACACTCATTTATGGAGGGCACTCCTATTTTCCTAGATTACATAAATAAATTCATCTTGTTAGTATTTACTATATTTAGTTAATAGTCTATTAATCCGTATAGCTGGGGGCCTGATAATGAAGTCTCTACTGTAATGATACAAACGTACCTGACAGCCTCACTGAGCATGGTGGACAGTATCCTAGTGGTGTAGAAGCCGGGGCCGTCCCCCACCGTGATGACCACCTTGCCCTGGCGCAGGCCCACCGCCACCGCCGCCGCCGCCGTGTCGTCGCTGGTGCCGGGGTGGCGGATGATCTCTAGCAATTGCATCTTGTCCACCGGGGAGAAGTAGTGCATGCCTGTAATAACAAATACATTCATATTTTACTAAAGCATATAACATTTTTAATTTTAGTGCTCTGAACACTAAGATATGACGAAATATAACATCAGAATAAAACAATGCTCCCAACATAAATAAATTGTCCCAAATGTATATCTTATACATTTGTGACAATTTATTTATGTTGTGAGCATTGTTTTTGTAGTAAAAATCAAAAAAAAATATGTAAATATTATTTCCCCACTTCCCGAACAATTTCCAAGGCATTGTCTGTTGAGTAGCGCAACCCAAAGCCGCGCTTTGCCCTGTTACCAGAGCGAGGAAACGAATATATTAAATAATTTATTCCCCCAAGTGTAAATCGAACCCACAACACACGCTTGTACTATGTACGCGATGATGGCCTCCTAAAATAAACAAAATACGCAAAAATAAATTACCAATAACTTTCTCAGGGCGACTACTGCCAGCAGCAATCTTAGTAATAGGAATGGCACTAGTGTTAGTCGCTATAACACAATGTTTAGGGACCACAGCCTCCAGTTCCTTTATCACTTTGTGTTTTATATTGATATCTTCGAATACAGCCTCAATAACACAGTCGACATTTTTAAACTTGCCATAGTCAAGTGTTGGGTACAAGTTTGACATAAATTTGTCTTTTTGCAGGCTGAAAATAATTTTAATAATTAACGTCTTCTTTGATTTTATATTTCAGATTCATTGCTTTTGCATATAGTATTTATTTTATTGTTATAAAAATGTTTAATAAATGTTTATTTTATTGTTATAAAAATGTTTCATAAATATTCCAAAAGCAACGATTTTGCAAGTAATTTTTTTTAATTTTAATTATGATAAATATACTATTGAATATTATTAAAATCCAAAACACACTTAAAATCTAATAGAGGGGAATAATGGGACTAAATATGCAATTTACATATTTAGTCCCGTTATTCCTCGTGGGCTTGGTTACGGAAGGACAGACTAGAACAGGCAAGCGACGTTGACGTGTAAATTTTCATACATTTTCGATCTACTACTAATGTTTATGTGGTTATTTGCTATTTGTTATTTATTTATATTCTTGTTTGGTTCTCTTCGCTTATTCGAGTAGTTAATTAGTTAATTTTTTTTTTTAATTTTGTTGATTAGGTTAAGTGTTTTGTTTTGTTTTATTCTGATGTTATATTTCGTGTTACTTTTACACATTTAAATTAGGTTCATCATATTCATAACACAACTGATTTTGTTTAGTTTTTTTTCAGTAATTACTTTTTATTTCATCATTAATAATTTCATTTGGTTGCGTTTACTTATTTTTTTGGTCATTTTAAACAGTTCGGTATTTTTTAGTAATATTAAGTTTTTTTTTGATTACTTATACTTATTTTGCTTGTTCATTTCAATTACTCAGGTATTTTTTCTTATATTAAGAGTTATTTTTCCCTAACTACTTATTTTTATTTTTCGGGTTATTTTAATTATTTAGATTTATCTTTTCTTACAAATCCTGTTGAAAATTGAAAATAATTTCATAAATATATTAAACAAATATTCGTATAGTTCAAGCGGACGAATCTGCGCGTGTCCGCTAGTACTTAATTTTTATTTAAGCTAAGTTCCATTCCGCATCTGTAATAAAAAAAAACTCACGATGACACTCTCTTTCGTTTAACAGCATTGACTAAGCCATTTTGTATTTGTCCCACGCCGCGGTAAAGGCCAGCGTTGGTCGCATCCTTCAGTACAACTTGGTAACCCTTGTCTATGGACACCTGTACGATGCCAGCGCCCATTAATCCTGCTCCTAATACTCCAATCTGAAAGTGTTCATATTTTATATGTATCAATATAATATTTAATATGTTAATATTAATACACTTTAAGCAACTTTTACATAAACGGTTCAGTGACGAAACTCAATTACTCGCTTTGTGTTACGCAGACCGCCTACGCTTTGTGTTTTTATTATTATATACTTATATTTACTGCACTTAACACGATAATGGTAACATTATATATATTTTGTACAATCTAAGAATTGTATCATCTGCCTCAAATTAATATACGTGACATAAAACAAATAATTTACTAAAACGATAATCTGTTAAAATATAATATTATTATTCGTGGATTTACACATTTAAAATTAAACCAAAACTCTTTAAACCAATTTAAGCGCACCGTACAATACTAAAATATATATAATGAGATTAATCATAACATAATTATTAACATACCGTTTTAACATCTACTTGAGATTTGCCAAATCTGTTCTTTTTGCATTCAGTTTGCCCTCTGAATAAGCCAATGAGTCCTTTACTTTGTGGAGTCATTGCTAAATCCCCGAAGCCCTGAGCTTCAGCTTCGTATCCCGTCACTGGTCCTTTATCAACACCTGCCCTTACTACTTCTAGTATCTAAAAATAAATAAAAAAATATTTTTTCTCGCTGTATCCCGTATATATACGACCAGACATTTTAATGACAATTTAAATGCGATTTGCTAAGCGTAGGGTAAAACACCATACGACGGGTAGACTGATCGGGCGCCTTCTGCATACGTTCTCATCGCAAGAGTACGCGGTTACCTCTGATACCCAATAACTATGTTGTCGAACTGTACTAAAATTATAAATCTGAAGAGTTTTTTTGATTCTAGTAAAAATGCACCTTTAGTAAATACTGGCTTAAATTGAAGAACTATTTTTGTATTAGATAGTCCATTCATTAAGAAACGCTACGTGTTTTCATTAATCTATACTTATAATAAATCTGTAGAATATTTAAAAAAAAATTAGCCAGGGTGTTAAAGGATAACTAACAGAATCCATATCCAACATTTTTGGAATTTTTGTCTGTTTGTCTGATTCTGTATACCAATTATATATTTAACTAATAATATATGTTACTAATTTAAAAAC
>DWAO01002075.1:0-16856 GCA_018230605.1 Heliconius congener
CAGTCGGTTTTACAGTCACACTTCGTGCCGCTGCGCCACGACTGGCCTCATATTTGAAATTATTATAAATCTGGCAGCGTGTTGATCAATCTTTCACCTTCAGTCCCTCGGGCAGCGTCCTCATTAAGTTTTCCAATCTCTATAATATTTAGATTAGAAAACTATGTGCATCCATGGTGATAGTGTTCTACTTTCTAATTTATTTGTTTGGAGACATTGTCACGAGGGATAAACATACCTAGTCCAGATTGCTTCAAATAAAAATCAAATCAGCTTCACACTGTATACCCCACACAGCAGAGTAGGCAGAGGGAACATAGTGTTAAGGCACTCCGTTCCTCACTTTCCGTCAAATTCTGGAGGCATTGCGTGTCGACTGGCGGAACTCAACGCCGCGCTTTGCCTCGACACCAGAGCGAAGAAGTGATATGTAAATGTAAATAAATACTTCAACTCCTCGAGCGGGAATCGAACCTACAATCAGTCGATTTTACAGTCACACTTTGTGCCTCTGCGCTACGACCGGTCTCAAATAACTTATATGATATATTTATAATTTTTAAATAGTTATTGATACTCGGGTCAGGATATATTTTAACATATTTTTGGGTCAATACTATAATTTGGTAACGATATTATTTGCTTTTTGGATTAAAAAAAGTATCTGCAATTCTGCGCCTCTTGATAGTTGTTTTTGCGTAACCAGTTGCCTGCCATTAGTGAATTTTTTTTTTTAAATTAACGATACATGAACGCCGGCCACACGAATTCTGTATGGTTTAGGGCATAATAAATTTGAATACCACTAATATATATATATTATATAAAATTGTTAGAAAAATATAATCTTTTGCTTTTTTACCAATTGAAATCTTATTACTTGGGGCTCCATTGCTATTCGTTTAGGTCCGTATTTATAAATCGCTGTTAACTCTGAGATCGATTTTGAGATGCCGTTTACATTCATAAAGTATTAAAACGTCTCAAGATCGATCTGAAAGTTGAGAGCGGTTTAAATATATAGGTCTTAATGTCCTTTTACCAAAAACCCGGACACGTGGACAGATCTCAAAATATTTTGTATATATTTCATAATCAATCAAACCTGCCTGTGCCTCGTCATCAGAGCGAAAAAATTAAAATATAAATGTAAGTAAATATTTTATCTCCTTGAGTCGAGATCGAACCCACAACCAGTCGCTTTTACAGGTAAACTATGTGATTTTACAGGTAATTATGTTATTTTAGCTCTATGGACATTTAAAAAAAAAACACCTACATTGTTTTATTTTTTATTTTAACAACCTTCATAATGTCACAGTGAATACTAAAAACAAAATAAATAACATTAACTAATTAAATCTATTCATTATATCAAATTTGAATTCTTAAATGTAATATGGCATTGTATTACGTAAATATATTATGTCAATATAATTATTAAAATATTAGTTTTAAAAATACTGACAGTTTATTAATAATAAACATAATAATACAATATAATATTATTTTGTCATGTCCTTTAAATTAAATTAAATCAGCTTCCCGCACACAGCACGGTAGGCAGAGGGAACCTAGTGTTAAGACTCTCTGTACTCCACATTCTGTCAAATTTTTCGAGGCATTGCGTGTTGAGTGGCGGAACTCAACGCCAGGCTTTTGCCTTGATACCAGAGCGAAGAAGTAAAAATATTAATAAATAATAATTCATTCACTCGAGTGGGAATCGAACCCTCAGCCTTCGCATTACAGTCACACACTTGCGCCCCTGCGCCACGGCGGCCTCATGTCTTTATTTTTTTGAAATTACAATGTCGTCGCATGAAAATTTTTTTTTCTTGTGATGAGTAAATTTTAGTGCTTTTCATAATTGTAGTATATATTTTAAAACAAATATAAATAACATATTTTTCTGTAAATTTTATATTTAATTAAGACAAAGTTCTTTACATGGAACTGTTTTGTAATTCTTAAAGTAATATATAGAGACATATTCATAAGCTTAATAATTGAAATATTTTCATTTTTACTCACCAATTATAACTATTAAGTCTTAAAAATAATAGATTTCTATAATCTTTGGTCCGCACTTATGATACCTAAAAAAATCGATCAAATTATACAGATGTAATAAATTGGAATGTCAATTAATTGAGGTATTTTAACATTTTGGAATGTATTTTTTTTACTTCTATTGTCAATCTTACAAAAAAGGCGCTGAAATCTCAACCTTTTTGTGACTTTATCTTATCATGTCTTATTTCAAAACAATATTTGTCATAGTAAAAACAACAGAGCACCCTTGAAAGATAGTTATACAAAAAAACATAATAGAATACGTTTATAATATCAATTAGGTAAATATAAATAGGCACTTATCAAATTATCTATATACAATGAACTTAAACATCGCTTATTAGCTGGACGGATGTAGTGATTTTTTTCTATTTTATTTATCATTTTTTTATATATTAATAAAGTCCAGGTGATAAAGTTAAGTCAAGCCAATGAGCGATGGTTAAGCATAATCAATTTCGAATCTTGTGACTTTTATATTCGATCCAAAGGTGGTAAGCGTGTCATTCCTAGGTCCATAGTTTAGGGACTTCCCTGGAAGGGGCTTCCCCGTGATATACTTCCGTGGATCTACCTCCCTGTGGCCCGAGGGTCTGCCCTGGACTCCCCCAGCGACACTTGGCTTAGAACCGTTCGTGTGTTGCTGAAGCTGTATCCGTGACGCTCGTTCCATTTCTCTAAAAGAAATCAGGACTAGTTATTGATGCTTTAAAAATTTTCAGTAGAAAAAAATAATAATGCGTAAATTTGGCGTTACTTTTTTACTAAAACATTTTAATATTCCCTTAATGTTGCAAGTACAACGTATAGGCATTCATAATTTAAAATGTTTATTACTAGAATGAATCTCTAATAGTGAAATGGCTAGACTGTTCCAATGGTAGAAAAATTTCTTTGCAAAACAAAAAAAAAATATGAAAAACGAATAAGCCAAGAAAAGAAACTCCCGTATTATACAAACGTGCAATTAAAGATATGCGAAAACCAGTGAAGAACCGATACACACGAGCAGTCTATATTATGTTAATGTGAAATATAGATATAGAATTAGTGACTCGATTTAAAAATAGTGAAATATAACTGCTATGTTTTTCTTATGTGTATCTATAATGTTAAAGGGATTTTAATTTTAGTTGGATGTTAAATCGAATTTATAACAGAAATGTCTACAAAAAATTTTCTCATAAAAAAAACTTCGTGGCTGTCAACTTCGTGGCCGTCGTAGCACAAGCATGTAATTCTGACTCATACTTAGCAAAATTAATTATTTAATATTTTCATTGCCTCACTCTGATTTCAAGGCGACACACAGCGTTAAGCACTTAACTCGAAATGTCTCGAAAATGCGGCGGAAAGTGAGTAATGGAATGTTTTTATATATATTAATATTAATATGAACACAAGGTTCCCTCTGCCTACCCTGCTACGTGTAGGTACACATTTTACGTTTTTTTCACTCTACAGTGATATACAAAAATCCAATTTTATTACGAAGAACGATATTATATCGATATAGAGCATATTATCTATTTTACTAGAAAGTCAAGTGCACCTTTTGCTAGTGTGACGATCAAAGCGACGTTTTATTTGATTTAGAAAATACGATATTCACCAACCATTTTGTTTTTTATTTTGCGAGAATAATAATCAAAGCTAACATTATTTTCTTATAATGTTAATAGCCAATACCGATAATATATAATTGTATGACCAAAATATTAATACAAACAAACAAACACATATATAATAATCACATTACGTCAAGTATATAAGCGGCATGCGATGATACCTTCACGTTCGTACATTTAAGGCTAGCGCGGACGGTAGTATACTAGTAAGTAGGTAGTTATCGACTAAATTATTTTTATACTGTTTTAACTTTGTGAAACAGTAAACATATATACAGAGTCTTTTTGTCATCACCATTTTAATTAAAACACAGTTTTAACTACTCTATAAACCTAATACAACTAAAACACAAGAGATTTTTCTAAAAATACGTACGCACGAGAGATACTTTCCCCTTTCTCGTTATAGTATGTTTTTTGTAAATGATAAGTAGTACTACTACTGTGGGTGTATATGTTATTGGTATCTACGCGTAACTGTGTCATACGAAATACAGGTATGGATAAACATCGGGAAATGAAAAAAAAAATCCTACGTCTAAACTTTTGAGTATCTTAATTAAATTCTTTAGGTATGCTTCCACCCTGTATATATATTTAGAACTATTTTTAATCTATAATTTCAAATATCTACTTATAACTCTATACTACTCACAACACACGATCAGCAAATAGGTATTTAAAAAGCCACATGCAATGTCGTCATGCGATGATACCTTCACGTTCTGAAATACGAGGCCAGCGCGGACGTGCGCTCCGGTTTCTTGATATGGTGACATGCTGGTGATGAGGGATACGCACCGCTGGTGAGCCCGGACAGCCTGGACAGTGGACAGCACAGCGCGGCCGCGTACGCCGCCCGGTACTGCGCGTTCATTATTACGTAGATGATCGGATTCACGCAAGCACTCGCGTACAGCAGGAGGTAGCCAGCGATGTGGAATACTGCAAGTAGTTTTAAGTTTAGATTTTTAATTGTATTCGCTTTTTTAAATTTTTTTCTCGTTTAGGATCTTTATAATGGTAGTGTATATAGAGAAATGATTCGATCTGCGTTTGTCTTCATAGTTTTGAGGATTTGGTTTAAAAATGTATATATATTTTAATTATTGCGGACATTTGCTTATTTTATTAATTGTTTTACATTGTATCTAATATAGCACACAGAGGAAACTTATTGTTACATTACTTTAACTTAGATTCCGTTGAGTGGCGGTATTTAACGCCACGCGTTGTCTTGTTACCAGAGTGTTGAAATAAAAACAATTAATTAGTCCGAGTAGAAATCGTACCTACAGCCCTCGCGTTTTAAGACAGATGCCGCTGGTTAACGGCGACCTAGTTTGATTTTATAAAGGAAAATTATATGAAATTTGTAAACCAAATTAGCCATTCATAAATATTGAGCGCGTTTTGTGTGTAAATATGTACATTAAATACAAATGAATTTAATTAACCCAGTAGTGATCACGAGTTAGTTAATAAAATATGAATAAATCCGTTAAAAGCAGTTCCACTTGCTGATTCTTGTATTTATTCAGATAACGTATAGCCATTGACTTGCCATATACCAATAGTTAAGTAGGTTAATCGATATATACAGTTTTACTTACTGCAGTCATTTTTAATTATATCTATGTGTAATTTTCTTCATTTTATATAATTTTTGAATTATATTTTTTACATTGTAAAAGAGCAATAAACTTTCGTGAAAGTTAAGTTTTTGTAACTGTTACTCAAAACTAAAAATAAATTTGATTTAGCAAAAAGAATTTAAAATTATAATTTAAATATAAAAATATGATACTGTGTTGGAAAATTTGATTTACATTATTAAAAATAAAATAAAAAATTATGTTTTCGAGCCATCCATAAAAACAAAATCTTAGATTTCAACTCCTAATAAATTCTATAATCATATTTTCAGGAGCAATATATTTAAGTTTCATGTATTTATCTGTACAATAATCATAACAACATTTTATAGAGGCTATCGTGGCGCAGTGCGAATAAGCGTATGACTATAATCGCGACGTATGTAGGTTCGTTTCCCACTCGAAGCAATGAATTATTATTTTAATAAATAATTTTAATTTAATCATTAATAGTTTCATATCTTCGCTGTGGTAACTAGATAAAGCGCATCGTTGAGTTTCGCCACTCAATGCTCAATACCCCAAAAAGAGGGGACGGAGTGTCTTAAAATTATTAACTCTCTGCCTACCTATCTATACGCGGGATATAGAGTGAACCTAAAAACAAAAATATTTAATCATTTCCTTACCAGGGTAATGTACGTGACTATCAGCAACTTTAGCAATAGTTATGGGTAGATAGCAAACAAGGAACGACAAGAAGATCGCAAGGACCATCTTCGTTATCCTCCACTCGTTGCGGCGCGCCTTGGTCTCTCTAGTGTCCTTTATGGTGGACCTCTTGTCGCTGCCGTTGTTCAGTGTTCCAGGATTTGTGTTTTGCGAACGCTGGTGTTCACGCATCCTTTGCTCTGAACTGGATTAAAAAAATAATTGGAATAAATAAATGAATTAGCTTTTTATTCGCTTCGCATTGTTCGGAGTAGGCAGAGTGTACCTAGTATTAAGACACTCCATTCTCCGTATTTCGCTTAATTCTGGAGGCAACGCGTGTTGAGTGACGCAATCGAACATCACTCAAATTCCTTAACAGAGCGAGGAAATGAAAATATTAAACATGTCATTTCCTCCAGTGGGAATCGAACCCACAAACTGTATCACTTACAGTCGCACTCTAAATTTTTGTGGTGGAAGGTTTTAACTAGGTTTATTTTGATAACAATATTCTATGTTAATTTGGTATATTTTCTGTTTTTGCGAAACAAGAGTACCGACGCGAAAACTTAAGCCCATCAATACCACTATTTGTTCGGGATAAGAAGCTTATACCAATCCCCTTGTTATCGACTAGACATAGGTAGATATAGCAAAATGTGATAAAATAAACATTTGAGATAACAAGATTTTATCTTATAATTTTTCACGAAGTATCTTTGGATGCCAGTCGTCGTGCAGGGGCACAAGGTTGGGGGTTCGATTACCATACGAGGAAATATTTACATTTTCTTCGCTCTCCTTACACAATGCATTCAGGATTCAAAGAAAAGTGGGGAGCGAAGTGTTAAGGCTCCCTCTGCCTATCCTGATACATACGGGATAAAGCGTGAAGTTGAAATAAAAATCTTCATAAAAAATTACAGCCACTATTCATGTATACAACACTTAAATTTAAAATGAAATTAAATATATACAATCTATTAGCAGTATACTTGTCAAGCATTTGATGAAACGAAAACATAACAAGACTTTGAAGAGCGAGACTTTCAAGTCTGCAGTAAAAATTGCATTAAAAGATTCAATTTTGAGAAATGCCTTTTTTATTTGTCCACAACGTTCGTAGTCTGACCCCATAGATACGCAAGGTATACAATTTTATGATACCGTAAAACTCAATATAGTATAAAAACGTCAGCTCCCCATTTGTTCTTGCTCCATAAAGATAAGGAAAGCGTTTCAGAATATAAAACAGTCATAGATATATATACTCGTGTACCTGGTTGGTTCTTTAGCCACGTTTTAAAAGTCAATTTACTCACTAATTATATTGTCCAGTGTCAAAACACTACTTAATTTCCGTTTAATTGCTCCGGAAATTGAAATAGTTTGATGTAAAGTAAATGAACGACGCGACGGAGCGAAAATTATGAACAAGCTTACTTTCTTATTTTAAAATATAAAATATTATATCATATTTTACAAGATGGTTTCAAGTAATTTAACAATATTTACTTATAAACAAGGATAATATTATCATTATCGAGGAAATGAAAATATTAAATATTTCAATTCTTCTAGCGGGAATCGAATTCACAACCTATTGCATTTACAATCACACTCAATGACTCAAAATAAAATTTTGTACTAAATTACCTGTGAACCACCCAGAATATCCTAGCATAGCATATGAAGATGAGCAACGCTGGCACAATAAAGGCTATGACGAAGAGAGCAGTTTTTGCTGAGCGTCCGTAATCATCCGGCACTATTGAACACGTGCCCAGCTCCGGATCGTAGTCAAATTTACCTGTAATAAAATATTATTTCATATACTAATATGAAACTGACTCATCTATCTTAAGACTCCGTTCCCCACTTTCCGCCGAATTGTGGAGGCGCCGAATTGGGAGTAGCGGAACTAAACGCCGCACTTTGCCTCGACACCAGAGCGATGAAATGAAAATATTAATTATATAATTTCCTCAAGTGGCGATCGAACCCACAACCTATTACGCGTCACACGCTTGTACCCCTGCACTACGACTGGCTTCTACTTATTTTTATTTGTAAAATCATTGTTTTTTATAATTACATTTTGAATTGCTTCTAATTTAAATGTAAGGTAAAAAACGAGTAAGCTCATAAATTGTTGAAATATATTACGTAGACTCATTTTGATAAAAGATTCATTATATATTTACTACCAAACCATGAAGATTTATTAACAATTTAATTAATTTATTTATTTTTAAAGATGACAAAATAAATTAAAAGCTAATTTAAACTAAATAACATATTCAGATTAGCCATCTTAAAAGATAGATAGTTATATCTGATGAAATGTAAATTTATACGTCTCAAAGGAATACAAAGGTAATTTGGTAAGATTACTCCATTGCCTCGCTTAATAGGCCTCAGTCTGTGTTGTCTGTCTGTCTCTAAAGTTTTGTTTATATATACAGCTATACAAATAGAACTTAATAAGAATATTGTTAATATATAAAAACTATTAACATTCAACTACAAAACGTTTATTGTTATAAGTGAAAAACGCGTAGAAGTTCAAAAGCTTTCTTTATTTGGGTTTCGATTCTTTTATATTCAATTTCAAAAAAATTACATAGAGGCCAATACTGGTGCAGAGGCACAAGTGTTGACTGTAAGCGTGACTGGTCGTGGGTTCGATTACCACTCGAGAAAATGAAATGTTTAATATGTTCATTACTTCGCTCTGGTGTCGAGACAAAATGCGGCGTTGTGCTGCGCCACTCAGCACATTATGTCTCCAAATTTCGGCGGAAAATGGGAACGATGTGGTTTAACACTATGTTCTCACCCAGACTTCTTCTGCTTACTTAAAAAAAAATAGAAATTTAAGAATGTTAAGCTCTTATATCGCTTAATTTTTTAATTATTAATTTAAAAAATATTTAATTTCAATGTTACTAATTCTTCTTATTAATTTTATTAATTTTATGTCTTATTAATTTTATGTATATCTATTAAAATGTGTTGTTTTCATTATATTTGAATGCCACGCTATAATAGTGATCCCAACTTACAAAGGGCTCAGACATCTCTAAGGTACCTTTATGTCACCATTTAAATTAAATGCTTTTAAGGATTTTATACTTACTACATTCACTTTCACTTATCATTATGGCTTTTTGTTACGATAATGGTAGAAAATATCTACAAAATCATATTAATTTAAATAATATTTGATCCGTATATATGTAGACCAGTTGTGGGTTCGATTCCCGGTCAGGAGAATGAATTATTAATTATAGTCAGCTTCAAGCTGTATCCCGCACAAAGCAGGGTAGGCAGATGGAACCTAGTGTTAAGACACTCCATTCCCCACTTTCTGCCGAATTCTAGAGGCATTGCATGTTGAGTGGCAGAACTCAACGCCGCGCTTTGCTTCGACCCCAGAGAGAAGAAATGGAAATATACATTTAAGTAAATATTTCATCTCCTCGAGTGGGGATAGAACCAATAACCAGTCGATTTACAGTCACACTTCGTGCCGCTGCGCCACGACTGGCCTCTAATAATAGTCATTTAATATTATTTTTATTATAACTTACCCCAGACTCCAATCAGCGTCGGTATCTGCATCCCGTACGAGAACATCCACGAGAAAACGATCATTAGAGCTATGTTGTGCTTGCGGTATACCCTCGAATACCAGCTGTGGTGAGCTATCATTATGTATCTACGACAAATATTGAATTTATAAATAATATTTACTAAAAATAAATATGTAATACTCGAGGCCGTCGTGGCGCAGGGGCACAAAGTGTGATTGTAAGCGCTTTCGATTGTGGGTTCGATTCCCAATAGAGGGAATGAATTATTATTTATTCATATTTTCATTTCCCTTGCTCTCACTCAACGTCTCTACGCACAATGGCTCAAGGCAGATCGAATACTGGGGAGGCTTTTATGGTGGGCAACGAAGTACTGAGTGTCTTGACACTAAGAATTTATGCATATTACTACATACGGTGTAAAGCGGTAAGCTATAAAAATAAAATCAAATAAATCAGCTTCACGCTATATCCCGCACACAGCAGGTTAGGCAGACGGAACCTAGTATTAAGACACACGGTTCCCACTTTGGAGGCATTGCGTGTTAAGTGGCGGAACTTAACGCTGCGCTTTGCTTTGACACCAGAGCGAAGAAATGAAGAGTGTGGATCGAACCCTCAACCAGTCGAGTTTAAAGTCACACTTTGTGCCCCTGCGCCACGACTGGCCTCAATCTATAAAAATAATAAGTTATATTAATTTTTAAATTCAAAATTAGCAAGAGATATAATAAAGGGAAATTTCTTCCTTAGATTGTTGTTAGTTTTTTTTAGTTTTTTTAAGTTAACTAAGAAGAGTTATGTAAATCTGTTGCATTTTTATTATATGATAAAATGTTTTATTAATTAAATAGATTTTTTTAAAAAAAACTAAACTAAACTAGCTTCAAGCTTTATCCCTAGCGGGGTAGTCAGAGAGAACAGAGCTCCAAACGCTACGGTCTCTATTTATCTCTCTCTTTCGCCTCATCCTGTCATCAACCTCTTCTTACATACCCTCCGGGGGGTCCTCATGCTTTTTACCTGACCTTCCTCCAGTATCTTTGATACTGTTTTTTCGAAGGTCAACCTAAGTCTCCCTCCGCCTCTCTTACCACTCACTTTTAGAATTCTATATGAATTATTGTTCGGTTCTTTTTTTAAATTTTATTTTAAACGTAGTTCTTTAAAATTCTAACTGCAAAGACCTCGTACATTAAATTTTTAACCCCAGCACGTTTAGTTTAATTATAGAGGTCTCTGCGCTGCATAGCTTCTTATACATACATATATATGTGTCTATACATTGTACATGTATACGTTCTAAAATTTTGAAAGATTTATAAAATCAGTAATATTGTTTATTGTTTACTATACAAATTGTTATAAAACAACGGCCGTCGAGGCGCAGGGATACAAGGGTGTGACTGTTAAGAGATGTGATGAATTATTAATTATCAATGAAAATCGGCTTCACGCTGTATCTCGTACATAGCAGGGTAGGCAGAGGGAACCTAGTGTCAAGACACTCCGTTCCCCATTTTCCGCCGAATTCTGGAGGCATTGCGTTTTGAGCGACACCAGAGCGAATAAATGAAAATATACATTTTAATAAATATTTTATTTTCTCCACTTGAGAATGAACTCACAACCAGTTGATTTTACAGTCACACTTTGTGCCCCTGCGCCACAACTATCATCAATTAATTATCAATGTTTTAATTTATTCGCTCTGGCACCAAGTTCGCGCTGGCCTCTCAAAAATTCATCGGAAACTCCCCCTTATTTTTTTTATTACGTTTATGTTCCCCCTTATTTTTTTTTATTACGTCTATTTTTCTATATCAATTTAACTAGAACTCATAGGTACCTAGAATGTTATAAAGACAAGTTCTATTTTATATGAAATCACGCACCACAACTTGCGAGGATCTTATTATATAGAGCAGGGGTTCCCAACCTTTTCTTGATCAAAGACCACTTTTATATCATTCTTGGTAGCAGGAACCACTATGCATGTATGCATGTAGGTATAATAAAAATTAACTGTGACTATTAAACAGAAACTTCGCCTCACCATCCCCAGTTATAAAATTAAAATCGTTCGCGGACCATAGTCGGATTTCAGGTCTGGTTGGGAACCACTAATATAGAGGTTTAGCTGAAATTGTTGAGATTCAAATTTATTTTATACCTGATTTCATTTACAATAATGTTCTTTACACCTGCGTCGGTTGAATTGTTTAACTTTACGTCTTATTTTAATAATTTGTGACTAAATCAAAGAGTTTATTACTTTTTGTTATATTATAGAAAATTTTATATAGAAATATTGGATTTGATTTAATATAGAAATAATAGTTCTAATGCCTCATTATGTATAGTATACTTTTTTCAAAGTTCAGTAATTTCTTTTGCTTGTGAAGTATTTGAACACACGCACGTTGTGGGTTCGATAACTTTAAAGAAACTACATATTTTTATAACAATATAATATTTAGAATGAGCGAGAAATATACAGCAGAGTCTCGTCTTTAGTATTTTTCAATTTGGAAGTACGATGGAGCATCTGACTCTTCTCAATCCAGGCCGCGACCAGTCGTGGCACAGGGGCACAAGTGTGCGACTGTCAACGCGACTGGTTGTGGGTTCGATCCCCACTCGAGGGAAGTATTTATTTAAATTTTTATTTTCATTTCTTCGCTCTGGTGTCAAAGCAAAGCGCGGCGTTGAGTTCCGCAACTCAACATGCAATGCCTCCAGATTTTGTGGGAATATAGGGAACAGAGTGTGTTACACTAGGTTCCTTCTGCCTATCCTGCTGTGTGCGGGATACAGCGTGATTTAATTTTTTTCTACTATTGCAATATTTGAACATAATGAATAAAACTTTCAAACATTTAATATATAGACAAGATTTCTATTGTATGATATATAATTTTTCTCTTCACTCTTAACAAGTGCTTCTAATAGGCGATTCAGTCGTCGTTTCATTCATTTATGCCTTGAAACAAACGTGAAAGCATTTTTTATGTTTTTATATATGTGTATCAGAAAAAATGGAAGATTTTAGCCAATAAATAGCTATTGTATGTATATACATATATGGTAACATACAAAAGCAGTTCATTAAGATTAATTAGTTTTTTAGTCATTTTTTTAAATTAAAATAACAATTTTAATAGATTTTTTAAGAATTTTAATAGATCCAACTTGAAAATCAATATTATTATGAAGAAATTACGTCCACACATAGTGCTTACATACATAATAGTTAAAACAATTCAAAGACAGAATGCGTAAAATATTGAAGATTTATTTTGTATATAATTTTATTAGTATTTCAAAATACTCGAAAGAGAAATAAACATATGCAAAAATTTAAAGCCGTTTTGAATAAAATATTTCTTTTCGTTTAATATTCAAATAGGTTTATTTATGTATTGTTCACTGAAAAAAAAAAAACAGTTCTTTTTCGTACAATTCTCACATGAGTTGAACGAGTCAATAAATATAAAAACTCATGCTGCCGTCCTGAATCAGATTCACAATCGTGTGACTGTAAGCGCGACGGTTGTGGGTTCGATTCTCACTCAGAGGAATAAATTATTATTTAATAATATTTTCACTTTATATATATTTTGCTTTGCTTTTAGAACGGAGTGTTCCCTCTGCCTAACCTGCAATATGCGGGATACTAGCGTGAAGCTAATAAAAAAAAAAATATATATAAAAAAAATGGATTCATCCATTCATGTGGATATTGCACTGTTTGTTTTATATTGGAAAGTTTGTTCCTCCAAGCGTAACGTACCGACGTAATCAGAACCGTTATCCCTTGATCTACACTCATACTTCTATTACGGATGCGCATAACAAGGATTTCATGTTTAGCATTTTTATTACATATTAGTATTCTATATACATACATATATATGTATGGCTGATTAATTTCTCTGATTAGAGTTCCGTTACTGAAGGTTCCTTGGTACTTTTAGGAGGTTCCTAGGAACTTTTGTGTATATAAATATACGCAAACGTTAGGAACCTTCAGTAACTTGTCGTTAAGTAATTTTTAGCTTACCACTATAAAATTCAAAATAGATTCCCCAATGAATCAAAATTCAATAGATATTTGTAATAATCGAACAATAGGTTACACATTTTAAGTACCTTATATATGTACTATTGATACGAAAGACGAAATCTGTTATATAAATAGACTTTTTGTTGAAGAAAAAATTATGTTGGCTTTAAGCTTTACTTATATAGAAATATATTTAATTTAGATAAGACAAATATAGTCACCGTCTTTATTAAATATACATAGAAATTATATAAAAGAAAAGAAAATATATATATGGTGTGTCCTATTTGAAAAGGACGGACGGTGGAGAATTATATGACGTGATGTTAGATTGCCTCTGCCTAATCTAAAAAAGGGCTATGTTTTAATTAGTTTTAGATGGATAAGGATAAGAACGATTAAGCCCTATTTAGGGCTTTGTTATATATAATCAAGGTTGTATTTTTTTAGCTTCACGCTGTATCCCGTATACATAAATGGGGTAAAGTATTCATAGGGAACCTAGTGTTAAGTTCCGTTCTTGACAGTGGCAAAATTCAACGCCGCGTTGTGCTTTGGTACCAGAGCGAAAACATGTAAATATTAATTCACTCCTCCGATTGGGGATCGAACCCACAACCGCCGCTTTATACACCACACTCTTGTGGCCTGGCACTGGCCTCAACTTTGTATATAATTTTATTATTATGTTTACATCTTCATATCATAAAAAGTTATAAATAAAATCTATAACACTCGAGCATCATCCATTGTAAAAAGTACAGTAGTACCTTTTGTGATATCACTAGGGACTCACCTGTTTAGGGTAATGAGCGCTATACTCAGTAGGGAGACGCCAACGTTGCCATATCGTAGAAACGGTACCAACTTGCACAACGCACCCCCGTGAGACCAGGTCCTCGTCCAGAAGCCAGATATGGCGAATGGTAGTACTACAGCACAGAATAGGAAATCAGCTATGCACAGACTGAAAATAAAACAATTTATTATAGTTACTGTGTAAAGTATTGGCTATGTTAATATTTTCTTAAGATGTTTTGTTTTTTTATGATTTATTTCTGTTTGTAAGTTAATACTGCGGTTTACGTAAAAAAAGATAACTGATTTTTATTAAACCTAAATAAATCATTTTCGAGACGCTTTCCTCGTCAACTACTTGACATTAGAGTTTAAAAAATCGGTATACACAATAGACTTTATATAAACTTGAGATAATAAGCTCAATTTGATATAATATATGAATGTCGTAAAAATAACGTACAGTTTCCAGGGACCACACGCTTCTTCTTAATAAATGAAAGTATGTCACTAGTGTAGAGAAAGTATTCATTTAGAGGGAAAAATGTAACACATTTTCAACACACTAGGGGAATATAAGACAAATAACAACGTAATACTTTGTTTAAATGTTTTGTCAAAATAAATTATTTTTTAACCTGTAGCGCTATATATATATATATATATATACATACTAGGTAGGTAGTGTTTCTCAAGGAGGATATCATACTAATAACATTAGTCATTCGTTGACGATATGTGGTAAACAAATACAATACAATACATATATTCATTTTTTAGTCGTCGCGGCATAGAGACACAAGGGTATGACTGTAACGGTTACGAGTTCAATCTCCACTCGGGGGAATGAATTATTTTTTAATAATATTTTCATTTCTTTGCTCTGGCACCAAACACAAGCCCTCCCTTGAGTTCTGCCACTTAACACGAAACTGAATTCGAGGAAATATTCAGCAGAAAGTGGGAAACGGAGTGCCTTAACACTACATTCCCTCTGCCTACCCTGCTCCAGCTGCTGCAACTAAGATACAGCTTAAAGCTGTTTGTTTTTTTAGTATAGATATATCAAATAAAAGAATTTTCTGTACATACTTTACATATCAATTTACCTTTTTTGTCACAAAAAGGTAGGAAGCGAAATAGGTATATGATGAAAATGTACACTAAGCCGACTAATGGATTCTTAATGTTAAGTTATACCTTGCTGTTACTAACTTCTATAAAAGTGAAAGTATGAGAGTTAAATGGACGTTTGTTTTTTCTATTAGTTATTTCAAAGTAGTTTTTTATCTGTATACATTTTATCTCGTTTTTTTATCTGCAGGTAACTCTACTATGATAATTAAACGACCCGAAAAAAAATGTTTGGGTTATTTCTACTTAATATTTTGACCTTGCTGGTTAGCGGAACCCAACGTTGCATTTCGTGAAACCAGAGAAACTTTGCAGATATATTATAAATGTCAAGCAATAAGGATTTAAACTGATTATAACTTCATATAAAATAATATTTTTAATTTAAAAAAAAAAGTGTTAGGTATATCAATTATTTGACTTGATTAAAATAAACCTTATTATGTTTTTAACAAATTAATTAGCATTACATTCAGATATTAATAAAATATGAAGTGCTACCATACTACCGCACAAACAACAAGGTAGATGGAATCTAGTGTTCGTTCCACACTTTTCAACAGATTCTGGAGGCATTGTGTGTTGTGTGGCGGAACTCAACACAGCGATTGGCCACAACACCAAAGCGAAGAAGTGAAAATATAAATTTAAATAATTATTTCATTTCATACCTTTGCGCGCCCCGATTGGCCTCTGCCGTACTACAATCTACTTAATTACTACGTTTTATATGAATACATTGTGCTAAATCATATTTTTAAAGCAAAATATTCCGTTTGAATTTTAATTATAAAGAAAAGTAATATTTAATATGCCAATCTTTGTTTTAAAATTTTACTGCAGTGGACATAATGCTATAAAAGAAAAAAGCTTATGCAGCTTTCCAATGGGCTTAAATACGTATATTTAACTTTGGGACTTTCATTAAAATTTATCTATTGAAAAGTGTTCCAGTTCACGGTTGTATTAAATTTTTTATAAATGACGACTACTATTTATCCAAAATTTGGTTTAAGAACTTATGGCTCATTTGATAAATGTCTTACTATATAATAACTAAGGTCGTGGGTACAATTTTCGATCGAGGAACTATAGTTTGGTTAGACATTATAAACATTTTTATAGGCAACGGCGGGGTTCGATATTCTATACAAAATTTTAATAAGATATGAGTAATGTAATACTTAATTAAAGGGCCAGTCGTGGCGCAGGGGCACAGAGTGTGACTGTAAAATCGACTGGTTGTGGG
>DWAO01002076.1:0-16855 GCA_018230605.1 Heliconius congener
ACTCGAACCCGCGCCTCCTGGAAACCGACCAGGCGCTCTGACCACTGAGCCATAAACCAAATTTTTATACGTTTTCTAATTAAGTACTACTGTTCCTGTTGTATTTAAATTTGAAATTATGATATCTCGCATTTCCTACAGTTAATACAAGAGGAAAACGCCACGTAAACAATTAATCTAATGTACACAAGATGTAATTTTCTATGAAAATATCATATTACTCTCTAAATCAGGGGTTGCCAACTTTTTCTTGATCAAGGACCACTTTTATATCATTCTTGGTAGCGAGGACCACTATGCATGTACATATAATAAAAATACCTGTGATAATTAAACAAAAACTTCGCCTCACCATCCATAGTCACAAAATTAAAATCGTTCGCGGACCATATTTAGGCATTTACGGACGACTGGTGGTCTGCGGACCACTGGTTGGGAGCCAGTGCTCTAACTAGAGGTCTACATACATGGGTCGTAGAGTTATCTTTAATAGCTAACATTTCATTTTCATATCAATATAATGTAATGCGATGAGCTGCTTTGGGGGTCTAGAAGCTTCAATAAATATAAATATGTATTACGCAAAAAGTTACAATTATAATAAAGGTTTAGAGGTTACTGTGGCGCATTGGAAATTGTCAGATTGTAGATTATGGTACAGTACGGTTGGCGAGTCGTGGCCGCCCTGACGGTACACTTTTGAACTTTTGCGCATTAAGCACTCAGAAAGAAAATATTCTGAAGAAAAAATTCTAAAGCTAAGACTAGGGAGCCATTTTCAGACTCATCGAACCACATTAGGTTCGCTAAAATCCTACTCGAGATTGGTAAAGATTACCTGAAGAAAATTTAAAGTTATTTAAAAGTTGACCAAATATAAATTAAAATATTCTAAAAATCTAATATTCTGTAAAAGCTAATTAAGTAATATTTTTAAGAACAATTGTAGATACCTACAGGACATAATTATTTCAATTACAGATAAAACAAGATAAAAATAAATTTAATATAATTTAAACATAACTAACTAGAAAATACTGACATCATTAATATCGCAATCAAAAAACATCGAAATATTCAAAATCGATATTAAAAATTACATACCTATAAATAACGACCTATCAATTGAATCAAATCAATACAAAATACACTTAAAAGATAATGAATGAATCCGATTCAGCGATTCATTCTCTATTGTTTCGCTTCGAGCAAATTGAAGCCCCTGCTGAATTTTAATTGAGTATCGATACCGCGGACACTCCATAACATCGTTCGTAGTTGCCTACCCATTGTCTAGGCGCTTATTAGTTGGTATATTATTAGAGAATAAATCGATTGTGTTTTTGGGGTGGGTTCATGTGAATCGATTTAATTTTATGATAATTAAAATATTTTTGTAGCTTTACGCTGTATCACGCACACAGCAGGGTAGGTAAAGGGAACATAGTATAAAGACACTTCGTTCGCCATTTGCCGTCGTACTCTGGAGGAATTGCATGTTGAGTGGCGGAACTCAACGCCGCGTTATAACGCGGCATGGTATACCATGACACGCGTAATACCAGAGCGAAATATTAAATAGATATTTAATTTCCTAGAGTGGAGATCGAACCCACAACTCGTCTCGTTTACAGTTTACATGTGTTTTTTTTTTTCAGCAGGTAGAAAATTACAAACGATAAATATAACAAATTTTATTATATAAATAAATAAATGGACGATGCAGAAACTATATATCATATCATCGTCCTCTCGGACGCTAGGACCTCTCGCTTGATATCTTAGTCAATAACAGGACCGAGGAGATTACCTTAATAGAAAGTCCGTAAGTACCACCCACGAGTTGCGGCCACGGATTTCTGTTCCCAAAAATGAATAATACAAAAATACGCGATTAATACGGTTAGAGATTGATTTTAAAAGTTCTCTGTTGAATAAAAAGAATTAGAATCTATCGTGGCGCAGTGGAAAATCATTTGATGTAGTCAAAAAACGCGATGGTTGCGGGTACGATCGGATTTTTTTTTTTTGCACAAATCTGTTATTCAATTACAGAGTTGAGTACCGTCAATTAATTACGCAATATGTAAAATTCGGGGAGAGAAGCAGAGAGCGGAGTATCTTACCACAAGGTTCTGCCCAGTAATCTTGCTTATATATACTTGAAGTGTTAGTGAAGTGAAATTGTAGCATATACTTATTATTCGCCTTTCTAGGCCAAAAAAATATTTTAATGTTACTCGAGTATACTTCACACAAAGGTAAAAATGAAACTTGCAACTTGAAATAATGAATTTGAAATACCTCGTAATTTTGTTGCTGAATAGAAACATTAAAACTATTAAGTCATTTTGTCAGTAAATATTTAAAGAATTGTTACAATAAAATCAAGACTCTAAAATTATATAAAGGCAAATTAAAAGAAAAAACTATTTTATATTTATTATAACAGCAGCTATGTATATTTAAAAAAAATACTAGAACATGCATGGTAGTTTACAAGAACTTAAAAGAATTTCTTTAGAAAATATAAAAAATAAAATATATACTATACAACATAACACAATGGCCACTTCTTATGTTAAGCAAATAATTTTTTTTTTCAGCTTTACCGTGTATCCCGCATGTAGCAGGGAAGACAGAGGGAACCTATGGGAGTGTTAAGTCAGTTCCCCATTTTACGCCAAATTTTCGAGCCATTTTGACACTTTTTCGACACTTGGTACCAGAGTGAAGAAATGATAATATAAATAAATAGTATAATTCATTTTTTCGATTGGGAATCAATGCCACAACCTCCGCATTACAGTTACACTCTTACTCTTATGCCCCTAGGCCACAACATCCTTTATATAACATGATAAACATTTTTTTCCGATCATATTTATCTTATGAATAAAATAAAAATACATATAATCAAATTAACATATAAATTTTAACTGATGCCGACACCCTATTTTTACATCATTATGGAATCTTAAAGTAAATAAATCATTTCATTTACTTCCTTCAATGATACTTCTGTAAAATATCCATCTTACATTATAATTACTACAAACAAAAATGAGATAACTTTAATAATAACAGTTATCATTTGAGAAAGAGGATAGGTATTATATTATATATCGTATTGGTTAATAATAATTTTAATCTTCACCAGCAGGCACTGCGTCTTCTAATCGTTTTATATATTTAATTCTGAGTTCAGTCACTGCATCACCTTTTAGTTGATCCTGCAAAGAAAGAAAAAAAAAATAAGCGAAAAATCGTGCTTCAGCAAAATAATAGAATTTATAATAAGCAAAATAAATAAAACCTAGCAAAATAAATAAGCCTCAAAAAAAAAACTTAATTCTGTATCTTGCATTTAGGAGGGCATGTGGAGGAGACTTAGTGTTAAGACGCTCCAGTCCCCACTTCCCTCTGAGTTATGGAGGCATTGCATGTTGCAAATGTATAAACAAGATTGAATATATTTTACTGAAGCTGTTGTGGTGCAGTGACATAGCCTCTGGTGAGCTCTCACTTGGATGAATTAATTATTTGTATTTTTGCACTCTGGTAACAAGACTAATTAGCGTATCTAGAGATATTTTCTAGGAGGTTGGTCTTTAGCTTGAAACAGATATGTTTGTGTAAATGTATTTTTTTTTTAATTTTGTGACAAATATTGTTATAAGTAAAATTTTTGGGGTGGGCACCACACTATTTTGGCTCGGCTCTACCCCTTCTTATGCCCATGAACAAAACTATGCAACATTAAGTTCCACCACACAAAAAACACATAATGTCTCCTCTGTCTATTCTGCTATATATATATGCCGGATATAATATGAAATTTTAAAACAAAAGTATAAGTATAACATATATATATTACATAAAAAAACAAATAATACCTGGACAAACCAACACTGCACATCCAGTTGGACCATTTGTAAGGCTCCTCTTATGGCCCCCGGTATTAGTGCACAATACTTCAAGCCATTGTTAGGCATCTCAACCCACTCACTCAGAGGGCACTGATCCCAAACTAAAGAGAATTCGTCTCCTGCGTTACTCCAGCTTGTCACTGTAGGTTGCATGTTTAAGTATAGCCTGATAAAAATATAATAAATCATTTTTAAGTTTTTCTTTACTGTCTTTGTTATATAGAAAATTTGGCACTGTGCATGTTCAGGAGCAGGGCACAAATCTGCACTTTCTCTCATTAAGAGAGTGATCTAGTTAATAATTTATTCCCCCAAGTGGGTCTGGAACCCACAATCATCATGTTTACAATCAGAATGATACTGGTTTGGGTGTGATCACCCTTTGGGGTAATGAAATATTTAGATATTAATTTTAAATTATAATTAAAGAGGCACAGTGTAGCGTAGAGTTTCACCTCTCAACACACAATTCCTCAAGAGATTTGAGAAAGTGGGGAAGGGAAGTGTCGTAATGGGAACATAGTGTCTTAGAACTAGGTTCCAAGGTTCTCCCTGTGCACCTTGCTATGTGCGGGATAGAATGTGAAACTAAAAAAAGAACGTGAAATTAAATACATCTAACCTAAATGCCTGTTGAATTTTATCAGCAGTCTCTCTCATTTCTAAGCACCGATTTGATGTTGTTCGAGCAAGGAAATCTTCTATAAGCCTCACACCCATATTATAGCCAATTCTTTCTAGTTGCTTGTTGACATCCTCAGGATTCTCTACTTCCTTTAGCATTTGTGATACTAACGCACCATATGTAAGTGTCAATAATTCAGAATTCTGTAAAATATTTAGAGTTTCTTATAATATTATAATATGGTAAATATTCATATTAACATTCTTTAAAAATAATTCATTTAACAGTATATATTATAACTTATATCGTAAATAATAATGTCATAATTTTAGTTACCACTTTTTTAGCATCCAAGCGAGAAGTTTGGCGTGACATTTTAATAATTATCTCCCGAAATTTGCTTTATAATGTATTTAAACTTTATAGAATTTACACTTATCCACCTACTTTATTGATAAAATTAACAACTTGACATTTGCCAGTTGGTGATTTAACATCTGACATTGAGATATAAAAGTTCGTTTATTATTTTCAAAATTATACTGCCAATAATTTTCGTGCGAATATTTTTACGGTGCTGGCATGGAAAATAAATAATAATATTTTTTTTAATAATTTCAACTCTCAACTTTTTATAACAGTATTGTGTGGGCTATTTACAATTGTTTTATTAATGCAAAAATTTGCATCGGTAGTGGATGAGAGTTCCGGGGTGAATAGGCACGAATGAAAGATTTGTTTATATCATAATGATGTCAATGTCGAATAGAATAAATCGAAAGATGCTCCGGAAAAGTTATTTATTATTGTAATTTTAACGTTGGATTTAGAAATTAAGTATTGATTTCATTACACCGTGATTAATACATAACACTCACTAATCACTTAGTGAATCGGACAATACAATTATGATTTAAATATATGAATATCTATAAAAGGAAAACGAAAGGTGTTATTACGCATGCCATATAAAGTGAACAGATACTTAAATTGGGTTGATAGAAACTTAAAACTTATTAGAGTTAATACACGACTATGTTCCATTGTTATAATTATTTTTACTTATATTATATTTTCATGTTGTTTACAAGTTTTCAAACAAATCTTTAAGGCATTTTCAAATTATTTGTTATACATATAACGTGATTTATTTCTCATAGCCTGTTACAAAGAGATTGATATAGTAAATCATATGTAATATATTTTTTAACAATTTTTTTGTACTTTAATTATTTACCGTATAATGAATATAATTTTAATGGACAAAAGTTTAAGAATTTTATATTCTATAGCACTAAAAAAAGATTCAATTTAAAACTTGTTTTGTTTACGTACATGAAATGTCGTTATTGCTAATGTCAAACTTAAATTAAAAAGACCTTTGAAAATTTTATTTTATTACTAAATATTATATTAAACATAATTTAAAAAAGAAACACTTTATCGCTATGGTTATTATTAAGACATCATATGCGTTTTATATTATATATTTTTAAACTATGGAATCTGATGGTTTAGAAAACAAAAATATTTATAATGATTGTGAATCCCAATCTGCGGTGAATAGTTTGATATTAGAATACTACAAAAAATTTGGAAGGAAAAGAGACTTGGAGCAATTTTTTTCTCTATCAACTGCTCATAGTGAAATCAGAGATCCATCAAGTTCGTTTTGGAAAAAAATGAAGTCACAGACTGATTCAGATTCTGGGGAAAAGAAAAGTGAATCCTCGACAGAACTTTGCGAAATATCGATAAAATGTTCTGTTCCTGGACCTTATAATCCGCACGTTAGTTTTTAATTAATTACATATACTAATATAAACACATACAAAAGTAATAACTCTTGTATGTATTAATATTAAGTAGGTCAAACTATGTATTGATTATTTATATTGTTCTAACTTAAAATGTGTTGAAATTCATATTCTAGGGAAACTTTGACAGAATAAAGAGTGATTCAGAGTCTCCTCCTATAATAAATGAAGAGGGGCAATGTTTGTCTAAAAATTCAGATAATGAATCTGTAAAATCTGATGATGGACAATCCCATAAATGTAAGTAATAATTTATTAATACTTAACTTCTTGACAATAGTATACAGATGGAACCTAGTAACAATAGGTTTCTATATTTTATATCTAAACATATTGTAGGGAACGAACTGTCTTAACTACTAGGTACTCTCTGCCTTTCCTGCTTTATGCAGGATACAGGTTTATACTTCCTGAAATATATGAACATATTGAGGTTCTCTACTTTTCTCTTGGGACACTACATTGAGTCATGGAAAGTCAAGTAAAAAAACATGAGGACCCCCCGAAAGGCATGTATGAAGAGGTTGATGATAGTGGACAAGGAGAATGAGGTGTGCAGAAAAATAATGGTGCTCCATTATCTCTACTAGGGATACAGTGTGAAGCTAGTTTAGTTTTTTAGTTTATATGTGAAAATAACATCATCCTTACACTGTATTCTGCACACAGTGGGGTAGGCAGAAAAACCCTAGTGTTAAGACACTGTTCCCCATTTACTACTGAATTTGACTAAGAAGATAATAAGAATAAGTTTAAGCTACCCAAATCGCATTTGAGTCTCTTGTTATTAAATAAAATGGTGATCCTAAGTCTTATTCTGTTATTTCAGCTGTTGATAATACATTTGATACTTCATTAAATAAGCCACATTCTCCGACAAGCAGTATAACATCACAAAGAAAACTTGAATGGGATTCTTTAGCAGATGTGGGTTATGCAAATGAGAGTGATAGAAAAAATTCTGCATCTAGTCTTTCTACATTAGAAAGACTGGCCCTCCATCAGCAATACTCAAATAATGATTCAAAACAGAATATGGACATTGGACCTCCCACTGCCCAATCAACTCCACTTGATGTAGATGATAATAAGAATAAAAATAAAAAAGGTTATACTAAAAAAAGTACTAAAATATATAAAAAGGATGTAGATTTTGTAGAATTTAATGTTTCCAATAATGAAAATATGCCACAACCAATCAATGTCAACTTAACTAAACACATTTCATTTAATGTGGAAAAAGATGGTGGGGTTACATTAGAAAATATTACAAGGAGTCTGTCAGTAAGCCCAGAAAAAGCTTCAAACTCAACAGAGACAACCAAACCTCAAGAAAAAATTGATAAAGAAATTCAAACTACACTTAATAAAAATAATGATAAATCTAGCAGCTCCACTGAAAAGAATATTAAAAAGCATTATCCAGTTTTAATCAGTTTAAATACTTTGAGGAAAAGAAAAAGGAAGAAGAAAGTTAAAAAAATACAAAAAAAGGCAAGTTCAATAAGAAGAGACATTGACAAGGAAAACATTCCTTTAGAGAAAAGTGGAGATCAGGGATCTGAGGCGGAAAGTTTTGAATATATGCCAGGCCACATGTATAATTTAAATCATATGAAAACAAATACCAATGATGAACCTAGAAGTCTTGATAATAAAAATAAATCAAACAGAGAATCTAGTACAGGTTTGAGCACAGATTCCAGCAAAACAACTAAAGGTTCGTTTACCAAAGACTTAGAAAAAAGCATTGATATACTGAAATCTGCTTTAAATAAGGGGTCTGAAGATGGAACATTAAAAAAAAAGCTAGTTAAGGAAGTTGTCCAAAGGCTAATTAAATCCAAATATAAGGATGATGGGAGTTCAACAGAATTTTTATCTGGTTTAAGTTTTGATAGTAAGAAGATTGATTTGTTCCATTCAAACCAAACTACAAGCACCTCTGACACTAACACAGCCCATAACATAAAACAGAATAAACCAAAAAAGTCGATTTTACGAATGGAAAAGTTTAATTCAAATGCATTTGCTTCTACATCTCAAAGTGTCCCTAATTTACCGACAGTGATTCAAAATGAAAATCCGAAACCTTACAAGAAAAAGCTATGTGATATATCTAATACAAATTCTGACCTTTCAAATAAATCCAGGAATAGATCTTACACTATTATTGACAAGATTTCCTCAGAAGAGCTGTACCAAAAATATTTAGAAGCCTTGCATAGAGAAAGAGGGTACAAAAAACATTTAAGAGACAAAGAATTGTTTTTGAAACAAAAACTAGTGAGCTCTGATTTAGCATTTAATGTATCAAAAGAGGCTGAAACAAAAGCACAAAGGTTTAAAGATTTAATGACTGATTTAGTCCAAAATAATTATGACGCTGGTTCCGGTGACGCATGTAGATTTGATGGGTCACATTCAAATATAAATTTAGAAAAATATAATTCTTTTAGGAAGCAACAAACCCATTCGGTCTTTACATTATCATCAGGAAGTTCTGATAATAACAAGCGTAACATTATCACTGGTAAGCAGAATGAGGCATATAAAGCATGCCACAAAAAGGCTGTAGATGAACATTATTGTTGCTGTCCTTTACATAAGTCACATGCAAAAATTGCAGTTGTCGATAGTTCAGTTCAGGTAAATATGTTAACAAAAGATAGATTTTCTCCAGAAGTTATACCAAATTCTTCTCATAATGTGAAATCGCATGAAATTGTTAATAATAATTGTGCAAAATGTAACCCTAATCAAATAAAACGTCAAATTGCACCTGATTGTACAACAAAGGATATTAAATATGTTTGCCTTTGCGCCGATAATACTCAAGAAGTACCTGAGAATATTCTTATTTATAAGTGCTCTAGACTTACTAATAAATGCTTAACAACAAATGACTCGAAAACTGTAAATTCTGGAAATCAACAAACATGTAGCAACTCGACATCGCCTCGTCTAAAGTCGTCATTTAAAAGTGAAGATTGTGAAAAGAAATGTTTGGTCATTAAAGATAATTTAAATCAAATGTCACAATCATCACAAACCAACATTAAATTGCCTATTAGGCTTCAAAGCAGATCTAGTGAACAGAGTGTCAAATCTACATCATCTGAATGCATGAGCGCGGCTAACACTGATGACAAGAAACAAGATGTTCTGTTAATACATGAAGCTACAAGATGGATCCAAACTGAGATTAGTATTGACCCAAAAATATCAGATCCTTCAATATCTGATATAAATATTATAAATGACAAAAATTGTGTACAATTAGTTTGTGAACAATATAAAAAGGTTTCCAGACCTAGTTCAAAAAGTAAAGTTCCCGAAGTATACGACGAATCTGACAGGAGAATTGAAAAGCTTAATCTAGATATTAATACACACGAATCTAATAAAATGGATAAAAACAAAGCTGTTTTTGTTCACACTATTGCTAACAGTGAAGAATACATTAATATGATTGAGAAAGAGGATAAAGGTGTTCAAATTAATCCTGATGAAATGAATGAACACATTTCTAACAATTTCACAATACCAATACAAGGTACAAATATGACTCTTAAAGTTAGCTTAGGTTCTGAAACGAGAGCTAACTTAAAACCGATTTTAAATAATTTCGAGAATACGGGAACACTAGTATCTAAAGCAACTGAGACAGTTAAAAACGATGTAGTGGAAAATTTTACATCTTTAAGAGAAGAATGCTCTAAAGGTATGCAGTCTTGTGGTACAAATATTTTTGATGAATTTTATCAAAAACGTAAAGCAACCCAATCTGACGAGAATAGCCAAAGTTGTTTTGATCAAACTAACAAGACAACAAATGTAAATACATGCGTCACAAAAGGCTGCAAGTATAACACTTATCCTAAAAACGATAGGAATCTGATACAAAAACCTTTATTAAGATCTAATACGGACACTGATAAAATAGCGTCACATGTAACATTGAATCGTTCTCCAAGGCAGCCTGAACTTCAGTCGCACGATACTTTTGGAAAAGAATCAACGGCAATGTGTATAGAAAATAATGTGATTAATCCAAAATCAAGACAAGGATCTTCTTCAGAAAGATCTCTTAAATCTATAGAGAACAGCATGAAATGCAAATCGTGCTCAGATAATGACAATTTAGTTAAGACCTCACATAGCGATACTGACAATAGTAAAGGATGTACTAAGGATCCAATACTTGATATTATCCAAGATATAACACGACGCTACTCAAAAAAAGATATAGAAAAGAGTAAAAGAAAAAAACGTTTTAAAGAAATAATAACAGTTCTCAATTACCTTTTAGACACAGAAGATAGTACTGATGACAAAAATAGAGGAGAATCAAGTTCCTCAACCAGTGAACATGAAATTGCAGGAAAAGATACCAATATGTGTGTGCCTGTCAAGACTTTAGTAGATAAAGGTATACAGTTATCTACAAAAAAGTCTAAATCACTCAAATTTAGTACAGAGTCGTCGGATATTCCTGTTTCAACAGACATGCCGAGTACTTCCACCGACTCTGGGACTTGCAAAATATTGAATAAAATTAAAAGAGAATGTGAAAAATATCACCAAAGACGATGTAAATCACACAGCGAAGGAAAGATGTGTGAAACATCCAGCAGCACTTCTATCAATTGCCATCAATGTAGACGTGTTCATCATTGCTCATGCAAAAGTCACAAGTGCAAGAATCATAAAAAGACCGTCGAGAAAGCTAAGAAGAAATGCGTGGCTTACAATTTAATAATACAGACTTCTGACAGCATGGTCAGTGAAAGGGTCAGTTGCGATGAAAATCGGCCTCAATTAAAGAATATAATAGTGAAAGTTCCTCCAAAGCGGAAAGTACAAAATATGCAGTTTAGAGAGATTTCTTCAAAGATTGAAAATAATCTGCCGCAATACAGTCCTCGCTTACACAACTATGGTTGCAGAGGTATACCAAATGAAAGCGAAATATCGAGTACAGATGATGTTATAAAGAAAGCTCAACAGTGTACTGTGCGGGACTATTTGGAGAAGAATCGTCCAGATTTTGTTGAGAAAAGTTCTAATCGTCAACAGTGTCTAAAAGTCATCAAAGAAACAAGGTAAGTTTTTTTTTTTTTATATATTTTGTTTTAATTATATGGTTCTCTTTGTTTTTATACTTAGCCGTGTGTTCACCGCAACACGAATGAGTAGACTCGACCGGATCATTACCACTCCCGGCATTTGAAACAGGTGTTAAGGCGCATCAGGTAATGCCGGGCTCCGGCGTACAACCCCCACCCCTCCCTGGAATATGATAGCGGCATTAAGAGATATATTATCCCAGAAGGTACCAGCTAGCACCTCCGATGTTGGAGAATCCATCCCCGAGTCCTCAAAGGCCAGCAGGCCGCTTTTCGAATTCTGGGGAGGGCACAGTACCACGCTGTAAACAAGGCAAACGAGGCGGACGCTCCACGGCAACTTTCTCACTGGGTGCATCATCAAGGTCGCTGTCGACGGTTTTTGCTCCGAAAATGCTGCCCTTCTACATATCAATGACATGTTAGAGAACTCTAGCAAATCTTTCTTGGGAAAACGTCGACGATTGCCGAAATTAATTTGTGTCTTCAATTGAGGCTTCCCTCGGGAAAGTTTTCTCATAGTGTGAAAGGAGCTTGGTTCAATTCAATCTTAAGAAGATATAAGTTTGCGCGTTAACCACAAAAAGAAACCCTATTTTTCGTATTGCCTTCCAAACACTTCCCTTATAGCCGCACAAAATATCAGCACATTAGGCCTTAGCATTTCCTGCCTAGCTAGGCCTTAGCATGGCCTGCTAGTATCGCGATCATCTGGAAAGCCAGGCCAAGTTAGCCTCAAAGGAACTGGGGGTCATCAACAGAGTGAGACAGTACTTCACGCTTCACGCACTTCTACACTGATTGGCCCTGTATAGGGCAGGTTCGGCCTCATATTTATTTATTAGGTCCACTGACAGAATATACACATTACATGGAAAAATAAGCTAAATAATAAAAAATAAGGTCTAAGGTCGTATCGACCTGGGTACCTTCAAAAAGCGCGTCTATCTCCATTTTAAAGGCCGGCAATACACCTGTAGCTTCTCTGGTGTTACATGGGATCGAGGGCGGCGGTGATCACTCACTACTTTACTAGATACTTTTACCATTAAATATATAAACAAACACATCATGCTAATTTTATAAAAGTGAAAGTTTGTGAGGATGTATGATTGTTCCACTTTCGCGCAAATACTATTGAAAGGAATTAGATGAAATTTTACATTTTTTTGGCTTCCAATATAATAACAAGTTTAAGCCGGCGAAGCCGCACGTGGGCACGTGAGCACTTTATAGCCGGATTTAAATAACTCACTAATTCTTTTTACTTTAGAGTAAGAGACAACGACACTCCTAGACTGAACATGATAGTGGTCCATGCGCCTAATCCAAACGCGCCTAACCATTGCACGGAACCTTGCAATATGTACTGCCAAGGTATTTTTGCCTACTAATAACAATTCCAATGTTACATTATTTTCATTTTGGTCCACATAAATTTCCCAAATATCAATAAATAAAAATGTATTGAAACTTAAATAGTATTTATTCTTAAATACACTAAACATTTAAGTAACTAGTCTAGAGTTGACTAAGATATGTTTTAGGTGGACCAGTTAATAATTGTATGACTTTTGATCCAATTATGCATTGTCTTCAAAATGAAGTAACAAGAATTGGTGAGTCTATTTTTATTCCGGTTTAATGTGTCCCGACTGTAGTAGTAGTTACTATTCACTAATATATCATATTTCACTTTTAGTTTTCTCTAGTTTTTGCCTTTAGTACTCAACTTTACAAAAAAATGTAGCGAGTAATTTCTATTTTATAAGATGTTCACGTGTTCTACAAAAATATACAATAGTCCTGAAATTTTGTATCATTGATCACTGAGTCAATTACATTATATTTTATATAATTGGTTTTTTTCTCTCTTCTTCTGTGTTATGTGTTAGATCTATAATGCAGTGACATAAAATATGGGTCTTGTTCATATTTTTTATACAGTGCGCTGTTAGTGGTACGTACGAACAAATATTTTTTTTTTTTAGCTTCACGCTGTATCTTGTATATAGCAGGGTAGGCAAAAGGAACACACCGTTCCTCACTTTCGGCCGAATTTTTAAATCATTGCGTGTTGAACGGTGGAACTCAATTTCGCTTTTGCCATGATGCCATAGCGAAAAAATGAAAATATAAATAAATAATAATTCATTTCCTAAACGTAACTCGGAACCCGTAATGTTTAAGTTACACACTTGTGCTCCTGCACCACAACGGCCTCTGTTATTACGGTGATATTTCATACTCTGAATTGTATAAAATATGAATATATTTGCAGAGCAAATGAACGCACCGCCAAGCGGCAACTGCTGTCGATGCAGTTGGACCGCCAACAAGCATTAAACGCGCTCACGCCTGACGAACTGAAACAGTTGGCACGAGAGCTTGGCAATGAACTTAGAAGGAAAAAAGGTATTATATCAATTCTTATAACACCCACGGGTATTATTTTAAATCAAGTATTAATTTGTTGAGTTTGAGTTTGAGTTGATATTTGTAATCAGCTTCACGCTCTATCCCACACACAGCAGGGCAGGCAGAGGGAGCCTAGTGTAAAGACACTCCGTTCCCCACTTCCTGCCGAATTCTGGAGGCATTGTGTGTTGAATGGCAGAACTCAACGCCTCGCTTGTCCTCGACACCGGAGCGAAGAAATGGAAATATAAATTTAAGTAAATATTTCATCTCCTCAAGTGGGGATCGGATCCGCAACCAGTTTAGTTTGTTTAGGTTTTACAGTCACACTTTGTGTCCCTGCGCCACGACTGGCATCGAAAGCATTCAGCATATTATTTTTAAATTATTTTTGTTTTAGTTGCACCAAAATTTATAAGTGAACGTGAAATGAAAAAGCATTCTGAGAAAATTTATAAGTCACTGCCTGAAGTTGTCCGCAAAAAAGAGGAGACTAAGAAAGAAAATATCAAGAAAACTAATTTGTTGATGGCAAATATATTTAAAAAGGTAAAGGTGAAATAAATAAAAAATCTCAGCTACTATATTTAAAATTTAAACTCATTATTTACATATAATAGGTGCTAGGGGGGGAAATGAACATATTACGTACATCACTTGCGATCGTATCGAATCGAATCTGCTAGGTTGCCATAGGCAAAAATTTTATTAAATAATACAATACATATTCTTCAAATAACAAATATATTTATTTTATTTTTTTCTATTATTAATTTCAGAATCTACAGAAAAAAACTCTGCAAGGTGCTGTAAACCTGTCCAATTATAGTACAGTGATAAAAATTTGACAAAAAAGTAAAATTTTAATTGTAATTACCAAAAACTGTGTTCAATAATTGTTATTTGTTATTTGTGACGTTATTGCGTAGTGCATGAATGTAATTTAATTATAACTGTTTCATATTTGCTTTATTTTGAATATGAAAAATTAATAAAAAATTTTTTTTTACATAAATTGATTTTGTTTTATTGTATTTACGTAAAAATCGTGAATATGGATGAACTAGATTTTCGTTGTCGTATCTTTTGTGTCGTGGTATGAAGGAACGTCAAAAAATTAAATGAAATCAGCTTCATGCTGTATCCCGCACACAGCAGAGTAGACAGAGGGAACACAAAGGGTGTTATGACACTTCGTTTCTCACTTTTCGTCGAATTCACGAGGAATTACGTATTGAGTGGCGAAACTCACCGCCGTGCTTTTGCCTCTGCAGTCGCGTTTACGTCACACATTTGTGCCCTTGCGCCAATGATATTTTTAAAGTATTTATCAATTTACTTTTGGACCAAACCTCATATGTGCCTACATAATGATAGTCAAAATTAAACTACTACACACGTTTTACTATATTAATTGCTTTTATAGCGAATAATATGCGAGAAAGAGATTTATTAATTGCATAATAAATCGCTTTTCTAAACTAAGATTTCCCATATAAAGAAATCTTGATGTTGATCCTCAAAAATAATCAACAGCGGCCATTATGTTGCTAAATTTGGCATACATCTTACCGCAGAGGTGTCCTATTTTTTCTCGAGGAATGCCTCGGTTCCTCGAAAAAAAATGGGCGTCCTTTCACGACGTTCGTCTTCCGTCGATGTTCTTCCTAGCTTAAATTCATTGGGCCAACGTGCAATTGTGGAATATGAGGAAGAAGAAGATGCCAACTTAACCAATGTTTCCACCAAGTCGTTGTGTATGTCTTTGAAACATTTTTTCAAAGTAGAGATATTTGAAGACAGCTCTGATTTGGTTTTTATTTTTGTGTGCACTAGAAATAATCGATTAGTTTAAATTACCTCTCGTATATGTCTATTAAAGAAGTAACCTACGTACTTTTTTTTTAAGTTATTGTGATGTTATATTTTGCAGCTTAATTTTTTTACACAGTACAGTTGAACTGTTAAGACACTTCTGTACGCTTGTGCCTCTGTAATATGTGCTTGTGTAATCACTTATTTCTATAAAAAGTAAGAGTATTACTTACCTACCTTGCGGTACCGTTGCATAATTATTACAAATACCAATTTGTTATTCATTATTTTTCAAAAGTCTGATAAAACAAAATTTTGTATAATGGCAACAATTTTCTGAAGTTAATATAATAAATAACGAACGTATTGGCAACTCGTAGCAATCCTCTGACAAATTGACAAGTGACAAGATATTGTGAACGGTGATCGGTCGATCGAATGTTTTGCTTATTTCTTAATTAGAAAATGTTTTATTTCGAAAGAAAATAAGCAAAATGGATGAAAACGAATTTTTCAAGCAGACAGTTCAACACTTAGCACGATGTCTGTCTTGCTTAAATCCTACACCATGGGAAAAAGTAAGTTAGAAAACATTGATTTGTAATCTTGTTTATTATTTGTTGGCATTGCGAAACAGTGTCGACCTCTTAAATTGACCTTAATTGTACACTTTCTGTTCCTTAATTTAATATAAATAATTCAATCTTTCGAGTTTATTGAACATGAGTATGACCTCATCAAATGACATAAGCCCTGTTATCGATGCCCTAATGTTCAGGGTCACTTTCTACCATTCTCTATTTCATCTCATATTACATATAAATATTTTTTGTAGAACTCAAATATATTAAAAAAACTATACATTCTTAATAAAAGACATTTTGTTTCATTTTCTTTAGTGAATAGGTGTTAATGTACTATTTACTTATATTTATAAAAAGTTACTTATTAAGTAATGAAATCTAGTATTTGTTTCTTTGTTTATTTACTAACATGGGTTACTTTTTGTAACTAATATTAATAACTTTACTTATTTGTTACCTTGTCTTACCAGTACTTAATAAAGTTTTTTTTTATCAGCTTTACGCTGTATCCCGCACACAGCAGGGTAGGCAGAGGGAA
>DWAO01002077.1:0-16855 GCA_018230605.1 Heliconius congener
AAAAATATAATATAATGAATAATTCATTATAAAAATATAACAGTAACGCCCAACATTAATTGTGGGTTCGATCTAAAGTCTAAAAAAAATTTGTTACTTTCACACTCCGGTAAAATAAAACTCGCCACTTAATTCGGATACTACTCAACACGAAATAATCCGAAGATGTAAACTATAGAACGGAGCATCTTAACCAGGTTTTACATTAAAGATGAATATAAAAAAGTATTTTACGTATTATGTTACTACAGGCCAGTCGTGGCGCAGAGATACTTGAGAAAATTAAATATTTATTTAAATTTATATTTTCATTCCTTCGCTCTGGTGTCGAGGCGAAAGCGCTCCAGATTCGGTGGTAAGTGGGGTCCGAGTGTCATTCTGGTTCTCTCTCCCTACTCTACTGTATCCGGGATACAGTGTGAAGTGGAATTAATTTTGATTTTAATTTTTATTACTTATTAACAAAAAAAATATATTGTTTCTTAACAATACAATATTGTCGTAATTGTTTTACAAAGATCGCTATCATTTATCACTCGCACGCTGCATAATGAAATCAAGCCGCTCACTGGATCTGCAACACGTGGCCTGTAGGCTCTATGCTTATATTGTTGTGTTGCATTATATTAATTGACAGCCGTCGTAGCGTAGTAACTGGGTACGCAAAATAGTTTATATATGTTGTGTATATGATAAAGATAACAAGTTCAAATACTATAGAATTTACTTTATTGAGAAGTAAGTACGTATCATTGGAAATACTTACTATGCTGTACGCGAAACAAAACGTGAAGCTCAAAAAAAAAAACAATATTTTTCAAAAGATGGAGAACCGTGAAAAGATATGTATAATCAAGTATTTATTGGTGTGCATTTATTTGCCGTTAGTTGTAAGTACTAGTAGTTTTTTTTTTTTAATATTATTTCATAACAGTTCCTTCTCATGTCGTAGCAAAGTGTGTGAGAGAATTTTTTAAATTTAAATATTTGATCTTTATGTATCCGCTAGTTCCTCATAAATTTGAAAGAACCATATTAACTACTATTATTATTTCTTACGAGGTTCCACATCTATAAACTATCAATGAATATTATTAGAAAATAAAATATGTGACAACGTTAAAGTATGTATTATAGCCCGATGTCGTTATAACACATTTACTTTTTATTGCAAATTTTATTTAAAACTTAGAAACTTTCCCCTATTTATAAATGTTCTATACTTTAATGTTCATCGATATCAAACTTAAGTTGCTTTGGAGTTCAAGAACTTATGATGGCTTTCAGAGTGCAATTTAAAGTCGAAAAACTTTTTTAAAGTAAAGCAGAGTATACAAGGTGATTTTCTATTTCTCTTTAAAATAATTACATCTCAGGTCGTTAACACTTAGCTTCCAAGTAATTTAGTTAATGAACGACTGAACTCAAGTTTACAAGAGACCTTTATTATTAACTAAGAAAGAATAGCTCTTTTTGCAACAGGTTTCTGAAAAATCCAAATGAGGCTAATTTAAAAGCTTAGAAACTTTAAATAATTTCTTAAACAAAACTGAAATACTACAAACAACGACCCGCAACGAAATGTCAAACGTTTCTGAATAGAGTGTTTTTACTTTTAAATACTATATTTTTTTATATAATATATTTGCATCCCGCACATAGCAGGGTAGGCACAGGGGACCTGGGAACCTAGAGTAATGACATATCTTCACTCTGTTCTTGTGGCACATCTGAACACCGCGTTTCACCCGTTCTAATAATACATTCAATATTTACCTAATTGGAAAAGCATTGCTATTAAATATTATAAGCCAAAACTTTTTACAATTTCATCGTTTAAAAACCGCTTAGCCATTTTTCGTACGCAGTCGCTAGTCATTCATCTCGTAAAGTCATTTTTTACCGACACGCTATTTGGCACGTACAACTTTCAGTGGTCAACTGTCGATATTTTTTTTGTGGACCTCTCACTCTTTTCATAATTGACTTCAAAATATATTTCGGACACGTTTTTAGGCAGGCGTTTTTTATTATATTTGGTATTTTTTGTACATATATATTGGATTGACGTCATATGTGTGGAACTGGAAGGTTTTTTGATTGTCATTTGATTATTATTTACGATATTATTTACTATATTATTATTTACTATATAAGAAAAATAGGAGTTTTATTTTTCTTTAAAAACTGATTTCTACAGATATTCAATCAGTTATCATTTTCTGCATATTTTATTTTAGTTTTTCCTATATAGTAGGGTAAACAGAGGAGAATTTGTGTTAAGGAGAAAAAATAGTGTTAAGACATTCCGTTCCCCACGCTCTGTAGAATTTTCTAATGTGGCGGAACTTAACGCAACATTTTTCCTTCTTGTTAGAGCGAAAAAATGAAAATATTAATAAAATATTTTCATTTCTTCGGAAATGGGGAACGGAGTTTCTTAACACTAGTTTCCCCTCTGCCTACCGGATATAACGTGAAGCCGATTTCTTTTTAACTTATTATCTACACGTAAAAAAATTTTTTTTTCAGTATATAAAGTGAAAATAAAGTATCAGCAATAAGACTGTCTGTATTTTATAGTGTATAATATAAGTTTTTTATGTTAAAATATTTAAAATTTACTTAAGAGAGAGACTTCAAAACTTTGTTTAGCTTAACATGATAATCTCAGGAAGTAGTAGGTTCAATTGAAAAAATATTTTTGTTTTGGATAACCCAATTAACCACGAAGGCTATAAGCTATATTAAATCACATTAATATTTTCGATGTAACCTTTTACCTGCGGTCACAGTTACCTCGGTCACTTATGTAACCGAATGAAACCGATGTAGGTAAAACCTGTTTGGTTGAACGCGTTAATCTCAGGAATTACTGGTTTGAAATGAAAAAATATGTTTGTGTTGCATAGTCAATTTATCGAGGAAGCCTATAAGCTATATTAAATGACGTTATTTTCATTTTTTTTATTAGGCTACGAAGGTCAATTTTAAGAGTTTTTTTTTCTTAGCTTCACGCTGTATCCCTCATGTAGCAGGGTAGACAGTGGGAGCCAAGTGCTAAGACACCCCGTCATCCCATTTTCCACCGAATACTGAAGACATTACATGTAGAATGGCCGAAATCAACGCCGCGTTTTGCCTCGACAACAAAGCGAAGCAATAAAATAAAAAAAAATATTTTATTTATAATTGCTTGTGTTATACTTATTTAGAAAACGTACAAAAATTTCGTCGTCCCGCTCGAGTTTAAAAAATGTTAAAAAAATGCTTGTATAATTTGATCTTATATTCCTTGTTACAGGCCGGTGCGGTGAAGCGAGTCCTTGCGAGCAGTTGTGTCGTGAGCTCCACGACGGCACCTACGAGTGCGGCTGCGGGCCGGGGTTCGTTCTGCACGTTGATGGGTATGGGTGTTTAGGTAAGTGTCATGTTAAGAGTTTTAAAATTTTCATTTACGATTAAGGTACTTCTGTGGTTATTTTTATTTTTTTAGATTGACGCTGTGCATAGCAGGATAGGCAGAGGAAACCTGGGAATCTAATGTTAAGGTACTCCGTTCCCATAAAGACACTTACGCTCCCCACTTTCCGCCAAATTCTGTAAGCATTGCGTACTCGTCACCAGAACGAAGAAATGAAAATATTAAATATTTTATTTCTCGATTGGGAATCGAACCCGCAGCCGTAGCGCTTACAATCACATGTTTGCTCCCCTGCACCACCACTGGCCTCAATGGAAGGGAATCTATTATTTAGACGCCACATGGTTCAGCTCGGTCACTGACTACACACAATGTTTGTGAATATATATTTAAAGCAGTATGGTTAAAGAATGAGAGAAATAGTATTAACATAGGTGCGTGTATATGAAAAAAATAAAGTTTTTTTTTTCTTATAAAAAATGTAAATGCATGCATGTATTATCTTTTAAAAACTCCACTGTGACTTCAATGGTATATAATTTTAGTTATTATGTGTAATATTTTGGGGCTTAAAAAGCTGTATGGATCTGTACACGTTCAATAACTATTACTAATAGTTAATTGTGAAACTAGGTCATTTTCAACGTAAAAAAGGATTGCGTAGGAAATATATTTGGTATTTATGTATACGGTATATGTTGGCTATTTATAGATTTTTTGGTCAAGTTAGGATAGTGAAAGTTTTTTTTCAGCTTCACGCTGTATCCCACAAGTAGCAGAGTAGGCACAGGGCAAAAGTGTTAAGAAATTCTGTTCCCCCTTTCCGTCATTTTTTAAAAATCATTTTGTGTTCAGCAGCGGAGCTCGACGTCGCGCTTTACCTTGTTACCAAAGCAAAAAAAATAGTAAATAGTCGCGTTTACACTGCGCCACTGTACCATGCTAGTAACTTTTAAATTACAAAGTTCGATTGGAGAACAAATAAAGTGTACATTATAGGATTCAGAATGAATCTGTCAAACTTGATCTTTACTTTCATTTTCTTAAGTATCTTCATATTAACTAGTACGTAGTATATGCAGTGTGCATAGTCTGTAGGGGTGCTCACCTAAGTTGTCTTTTGTGTGTATAGTTTGTAGACCATATTTATTTGCATGTTAACATAATTAACTTAATTGAAACAGGCCCACGCACTTTAATTAAAACAGGCCCAAATAGTTCTAGAGGCCATCGTGGTACAGCGACACAGTGCAGAATGAAGCGTTTGACCGTAAACGTGAAGGTTGCGGGTTTGATTCTTCGTTCTTGTAACAAAGCAAAGCAAATGCTTCCAAAATTGAGCGATGTGACATGAGGTAATAGATTCCTAATGCTATATGCATATACGATGTGAACCCAAAAAAAAAACTGTAGCAGTTTAATTTCAAAAGCAAAATTCAAGACCTAATATTTTTAAAACCATGTTATATTTAATCTTAGCTTTATTGAGCACACAAGATCCTCGAATTTTACACAAATATCTTTATGTAAAATGCTTAGGCAAAAAGTGAAAAATTGATAAATGCTTCGCTAGATATAATTCCCGTTCCCGTAATATATAACGGGATTTCCTCGCGAAATTCATATTATTGCAATTGATTTTGAACTTTTTTGCAAAAATCCTACGTATTCTCGAAGCATTATTATAAATTCTCGCAGTGAAGCAAAAAATGTGAGCGGAGTTTCGCGAAATTGACGAGCGGCTATTAATCAACCGACATCTGCTGCCATAAATCATAACGTATGCTGGCTACTGTGGCCATTTACATCTAAAGTAGGTGTATTATTTTAATTGCTTATTACAATTTTTTGGCGATGTTAACACCGTTGTGGCGTTGTGATGATACACAGTGGTTTTTTTTCGTAAGCTTAACGGCATTTAGCCGGGTAGTTAGAGGAAAGTTAGTGTTCAGACACTCCGTTCTCCTCACACTGCTCAATCTTGGATAAATTGTGTGTTGAGTTATTAGCGACGGAACTCATTGTCGCGCTTTGTCTTGGTAGTAAAGCGAAGAAATGAAAATATTTATGGGAAATGCATTTACAAGAAAAATTTTGTGTCGCACGACGAACTCTTATTGATTTTAAATTCAAATTCACTAAGTATAATCATTTTGTTTATACTCGTAATATTGATATAGGTAGAAGTATCAACTTCTTTACTTCTACAAAACGTTTTAAGAATTTAGAGTTGTATTCCAATATTCACGTGGATAAGATTATATATAACCGTAATTTCAAATTTTAAAAACATGATGATGAATCAACAGATTTGTTTTATCAGATAAATCTACGTATAACAGAGTGTTCTACAACAGAAGGAGCTGAATTTTCCAAAAGGATAAACACAATTTATCTTCAAGTATAAAGCTTACGAGATCATCTTACTTCAAACTTAGCCCTTTCTTGTTAGGCTTTCAAATATATTTCATTGAAATGAAATACAAACTCTATAGAAACGTTTCTAAGATCAGTTTTTAGAGATAGTAATGGTATTGATTAATTATAAATACGAATAACTAAACGTTATGAACAACTCCATCTGAAATTTTATTATCAAGAAAGACCTTGGTGTTATGATGTTAAAGCCCTCCGTGGCGCAGCGGTACGACATCTGACGGTTGTTGGTTCGACTCCCACTCGAGGAAATTTATTATTTTTATTTCTTCGCGTTTGGTAACAAGATAAAGTGCGGCGTTGAGTTCCACCACTTAACATGCAATGGTATCAAAAATAGAATGAAACGTACGTCATTTATAGACCATCTATATAACCTAAAACGTAGATATGTAACCGATATATATTGTCAGAATGTTTTAAATTAACCTACATACATTCGGTAAAGTATTTACATCCCGAATTTATAAAGAAGTGAGAGTGTTGTTACAATAACTTGTACAAATGTATATTACTGCTTCCCGCATTTCCCGCATAGGAGGATAGGCAAAGAGTTGAGGCAATCCGTTACCACGCACCTCCTTACTTTCGCGTCGTTGCGTGTCGAGTGGCGGACCTCGACGCAGATTTTTTTTTCCTTGCTAGAGAGGTAAAATAAAAATTATTCATTTCTTCCAGTGGGAAATAGAACCCATAATCGTTCTTAGTTCGAATATGGATGTTTTTTTTATTGTCACACACTGTTTTTTTGCACCACGATAGCCTGTATCGACTATACGTAAATTAAAATAAAGAATATAGCTCTGAGTTAAAATTAAACTCACTAACCTACGAGACCGGAAATGCTATAAATATTTTAACTATTTTGCGACTAAATTAAAATGCTCAAACATTTTAAATCTGTGTTCTGTTACCGAAAAATGAAATAAAGTTATTATTAAATTTGTGGTAACATTTTTATAGACAATTTTATAATGAAGATAATTAAAAATAACAGCTTATTAATTACCATATAATTGGATAACATTTACATAATTAAAACATAATAAAGTGATAATTATATGAAATGGTAACGTTTTGTTCTACTCCCACGGTCTCGCAAAAACCTAGAAAAAAAATACAAAGTGCAAATTAATTCCGTGTGTTATTTAACGTCCTTCGTCGATATTTTTTAAGACTTATACCATATATACATAAAAGCTACACAGCGTAGAACGCTGAAATTTAATCAGATAAATAAGGATAGAAAATTATTTTTTAGAAAATCGTCTTAGAATTTGTCTTGGAAATCGTTCAAAAGGAGTGGGTTCAAGTCCCACTACGTAATTTTTAGCTACTACACTGTAGCTACTTCTTCTGGCGCGTTACAGAAATTTTATAATAGTAAATTTTTCCGATGCGTGTGCACATGAACACGAAAAACCGACACCATGAAATTAAGTACAAGCGATATGTTTCAATATTTTAGTTTTCTTAATGAGATTTAAATAAAAAAAATATTTAAGTCAATAATGCGTTATAGTAAAACTCTTTTTCAATATTAAATGATAAAAATATATGTATATACACTATTGGTTTTGATATTCATATTAAATGAGTTAATAAATAACTAATTTTTTGTTTACTTTTCAGATTCTTTCTTTGTTTGTATTGTAAGATCTTATTTTGTCCTAAATTTCATAACAGTAGGTCTACGTGAAATACAATATAGGTTTTGATATTCATACTAAAATAATGTAAGCAAAACGACACATAAACGGTCATATCTTTTGAATGCGTTTTATAAGAAGCTTAATTTCTGTGCTCAACGCAATCTCAAGTAAAATGGTCTTGACAGACTGACAGTCAGACAGTGAAAAAAGTGAGAAATGAGAAAAGTGATCCTTTAAGTGTTCCTCTTTTTTCCTTTTGAGGTATAAAACTCTAAAAACTAATTATTTGTTTTAGTTTGGTTATGCATTAAATAAATCCTAACTTTCTAATCCTAACTAGTGTTTGGCAATAGATTTTAATTTTTATAGTTAATAGATTTTTTTTCGCTCTGGTATCCTACAACACTGCCTTACTGTGTATAAAAAGAATATTTTATTTTTATAAGTATATATGTATGAGCTAGTAAGCTCTAAATTCTTATTATTATGCAGCGATTTATTTGTAGCGCCCGTCATATTGTATTCTACGATAAAAGCTCTTGAAACACTTGAAAGTTCAAGCGTTGTGCTTTGTTGATTCGAAACAGGTTAATGCTTTCTAAAACGTTCCTATTTGTAAAGTATAATCGTATTATATATGTACATGGAAGACATATAAAAAAATGTTATTGGGTACCTTTTTAATGTAGTAGAACCCAAAACAATGATTTTTAAACTTTTTATGTTCATCTGTGCATTTGTTATCGCTAATATCATAATTGTCTTAACCGATTTAAATGCGGTTTTCACTATTGGATTTTGGCAAGCTCCGTTCACATATAGATTGTTTCATTACAATCGGTTCATAAATAAAAAAATATGTCAATATAGAGTACTTAGTTCACTAAATTTGTTAATTGCTAGTTATAAAATAACTGTTAAGTTATTTTATACTACTTTTTTTCCTAAATTGACCAAATTGGTCAAATTTTTAGTTTTCAATGTTTTGTTGTTTCATATTGTTTGCTAATTATTATTTGTTGGTCTAAAAAATCTAGATTATATGATTAGAATATAGACCGAGATTTTTGAGTCAAAATCGAACCCACAACCGTCTCATTTACAGTCATACGCTTGTGCCCCTACGCTACGACGGCCTAAATTATAATATCATAATATACATACATAAAAAATATAATAATATACATACTCTATAAACGACCTTTCGCCTCTTTTTAAAGTAAGCAGCTTTCAGCACTTATCGCTGAATGGAATGACAGACGTGCGGTGAAAATTGTAACAGGTGTTTGAGTGGTTGACTTTACGGTGACTTATTAGTGCGAGCTTTTGCTACGTTTACTTTATTGTATCACGTTTTTTTATGATATTATATACATATTTTTATTGTTTTTTTGTTATAATTACTAAATCGTTTCACGCTGTATCCCGCGTGTAGGTATAGCAGCCTATGTGCGGCAGTGATTCCAGGTCGATATGACTTGGGTTCCTTCAAAAAACGCGTTTTTCTCCACCTTAAATGCTGGGAAAACACCTGTAGCTCCTGCAGTGTTACACTGAGCTGTGAGCGGAAATCACTTACACCTAGTTCTGGAGGTACTGCGTGTTGAGTGGCGGAACTCAACTCGGCGCCCTGCCTCGACACCAGAGAGAAGAAATGAAAATATTTAATATTTAATTTACAGTCACACACTTGTGCTCCTACCACGACTGGCCTCTACCGTTCAGTGGTGTCTGCGTGAAAGTAAAACAAATATCCATCTTTACAAACTTTCACGTTTAAAATATTATACTTACTATTAAATTTATTTATTAAACAAACCATTAAAGAAACCATATCATTTTTTTTAAGCTTTTAATAAAATATATATTTACAGTTTTATTCCTTTATTTTTCATCCAAAATCGAATCTAACAAAACAATGTACGTACCTAAGAACACAAAACAAAGGTTTTCAATCTGAAACGTCTCACACTGAGCTTCACCAGATTGAATTTGTTCAGTACGTAGAATTTAGAGGAATATAACAGTTGCTGAATTACGACTTCACAGAACTTCTATACATTTGATGCATTCGAACTAGCAATGTAGTTTACGTGACCGATTTCGCTTACATGCCCATGGACGGTTCGAGATTTAACTCTATTACTTTTTCGAATATATATTAAAATGCGATATATTTTCAATAATTCAATAATTTTTCTTGGAGATTAGAAAATATTCTGTTATATTCGATTTTCTATAACAATATTGTATAGCATTTTTTTTATTATTTTCTATTAGCAGATTCACGCTTTTTTCTCCCATAACAGAGTAGGCAAAAGAAACTTTGTGTTAAAACACTCCGTTCCTCATTTTCCTCCTAATCAATCATCTATGTTGACAGAGCGAGAAAATGAATAATTCGTTTCCCCGAGTACGGATCGAACATACGTCCACCGCCAACAAACAAAGGGAATCTAGTGTCAAGACACTGGGTATCTTGCTCTTAATACACCACTCAATATGTCCCGACAGTAGTAGTCCCGAGAGTAGTTTTCTAAATAAGTATGTCCCAACAATTAAAAAAGGCGTATTTGAACACTAGGTTGTCTCTCTCTCTACCTAGGGTAGGTATGCGGATAAAGCGTTTCGGTTGTGGTTTCGATTCCCATTCAAGAATTTAATTATTTAATATTTGCATTTCCCCGCTCTGGTTGTCTTGATAACTCGGCGGAAATTATGTTATGTTATGTTAATTATGATAAATTCATTTGTGTATTATATGATTTCTCATTACATCGGCTAAGTATGTACGTACATATTGAATTTCAATTGAATTACAATTTAATTATAAGTATCTATTTTGAAAGCTGTATAACATTATTGTTAATTTATTATTTACCAGCGACCCGCACGCAGCCTCACCCGCTTGTACTACACAATAATTTATTTTCTCATCTGGATTACTGTCGTGTTCTATTAACATTGTCATCTTAAAGACAATACCCATACAAATCAATCCATGTCCATACAAAGTAATTGGCTGAAACTTTGGCTTTCAAGATAAACTTTCAGCCAAATTAATAAAACACTTATTTTGTAGCAGTAGTGTCGCATGCAATTGCTTATATTGATAAACCTTTTTATTTATTAAACCAATTGAAATAAAACTAAATACAATAGTGAAAACTACATTTAAATCGGTTAAGTGGTTTGTGATTAGCGCGGACAAACGCACAGACAGATCAACAAAAAAAATTAAATATTTCTTTTGGGTTGTATCACGTTAATAAATGCCCTCAATTTTTTTTTATCTTCCAAATATATTGGCATAACGTCTGACTGTAAAAGTGACGGGCGCGAGTTCGTCTCCCACTCTGGGGATCAGTTATTTTCATTCCCTTACTTTGATAATGTGTGTGATATATTTGTTGCGTTCATACATCCATATATACTAAACTGCTGTTTATATAAAAAACTTCAAGAATTTAAGAAGAAATTCTTCCTTCCAATGAGATTCAAACCTACAGTCATCGCAATATTCTACTACACCACAATAGTGATGAACAATATTTAATACAATATAGTAGTTAATACTTTTAACTTTCGGATATGATATTAAATTTTAATGTGCTGAACTATTTATTATTCACGTTTTAAGCCTAGTTGCGTATTAACAGGCGCCAGTTGCCTACTTTGATAACACTGGATTAAAATATTATTTAATAATTAAAATGTTTTACTATATAAGTATAGTTACTACCTACTTATAATAGACGAAGTATAGTTACTACCTACTTATAGAAACGACGGCCTCTCCGTCGTCGAGGAAGGGGCACAAGCATGTGACTGTACACACCACGGCTGTAGATTCGATTTCCACTCGAGGAATTGAAATGTTTATTATCTTTATTTTCTCGGTTCGGTAGCTTTTCGTCTAGCCGTAGGACTTATAGAGAAACTTAACTTATTTTCCATCCACTTTTTGATACATCGTGTGTTGATTGGCTTAACCCAACACCAAGATATTCGTCCTATTAATCTAGATCTAGAAAGTCTAGATAATTTCAACATATTTTATGCTAAAATCATTTGCAGTTTCGATATTTTACTTTAAATGTGTCAATGAATGACTTCATATAGATACATAGGCGTTGTCTGTGTGAAGATACGCAATTTAAAATGGAGAATGATTTTATTAATATTATTAATAGAAGTATCCCCCTAGTATGGTATATTATATCTATAGCCCTCATGTTCGGTCAAGCAGATCTTAATTACCTTGATCACATATCTGTTATTCCAGTGTAAAATCTTAGTAAGTGTTTCTTTTGATTTTATTTTTTTTAGACTCACGCTGTTTCCCGCACTTATGAGTGTAGGCAGAGGGAACCTGGAAGCCTAGTTTGAAGACACTATATTCCCATTAAGAAACTTCTAAATTCCGGACCGCATTGCGTGGTGAGTCGCGGAAGTCAATGGTGCGGTTTTCCTTATTACAAAAGCGAGGAAATGAATATATTAAATATTTCATTTCGTCGAGCGGGAATCGAATCCACAACCTATCCCGTTTCCAGGCACACACTTGTGCGCCTGCGCGACGATTAAAAAAATGTTACACATATAGAATGTTTGTTACAGAGCTGAACGCAACCAGAGCAACAGAAATCACGTCGGACAAGCAAGAGGATGTACTCTATCAGAAAGACGTATCGTTCTCTGCTGAACTAGAAATAGCACCGTCCAATAGACTTAGTAAATCTAATGTAAGCGAAACACATATCGATGATAACAAACGTAAGTCACCCACACTGCCAACACCTGTAGATAACTTTAACGGCGATAGTAACGTAAATTATACGTTTACGGGAGAGAGATCCAAAGAGTTAGATGGATTGAAAAGTCTCATAGAGGACGGAGTTAGCAAAATTGATTTGAATATAATAACTGATGATGAAGAGAAGGAGGCATTGTTTGAAGCGAGCAAAGAGAGGCCTACGACGCTTGGACCTAGCTTGGAACAAAAAGTGAGTTTTATTAATAATAGATTTATTAATTCCACACTGTTTTCCGAATATAAATTTTTTGATCATCAGATCCTAATAATCCTGATACTAGTAATCTAATGTAAGGACACTCCGTTCCCATTAAGACATCTGTTTCTCACTTTCCGCCCAACTTTGGAGACCCATTGCGGGTTGATCTCACGCCACGTGAACTCGCCAACTCGTTATTCAATATTTCATTACCAGGAGTGGGAATCAAACAAACGACCTCAGTCGCTTTTGCGGACTCTCGTTTCATCACGACTGACCTCTTAAGAAACTGTCAAGAACACATTTCTGTAAAATTATATTTTGAAACGTACATATTAATAGTATAATCAATTATATTTCAAATTAAACAGTTGATAATGAATATATAAAGGTACAGTGAGAAGCAGACACTCGGTAATATGAATTAATGTAGACCGCATTGCGCCGACGTATTTATTGTGGTTTCCGTCCACTGTAGAACAATAGTTAGGTATTATATTTCATATTTCGCACTTCAAAGTGACTAGGGTATTGTAGGTTATTTACAAATTGTATCGTTATATAGATGTTTTGATACTTTTTTGTCATTTTTTGGTAATTATTACGAAATTAATTACATGTGGTTATGGAAGCCGTCCTGGCGTAGCGGCACTGTGTCTTATTATAAGCGCGACGGTTGTGGGTTCTACGCAGGGGAACAAAATATTAATATTGATCATCCTCGGTAATAAATCAAACTACGGCGTTGAGTTCTTCTACTCATATCAATGTCGGGAATATTTCAAAAAATTAGGGGACAGAAAACGGTCTTAACATTGGATTATTAAGTTTGACCAATTCTCTAATTAATTAAAAGTAACATAAGAAAAGAATTACATAGTTTATAATGAAAATTGGTAATTTTATAACTCTTACTATAACAGTACCACGGCGGGAGAGGGAGCTTGCTAATAAATTCTTGAACCACCAATGTGTATTAAGAATAATATGTGTTATACAGGTACCGGAGGGAACGTCATCGCCAGCAAGAACGACAGCAGTGGAAAGCTGCACTACTACCAAATGTAAACCAAGTAAGACATTTTTTTAATTGAGTTAATATAATAAGGCTTAAAATACATATATCATTTTAGTTAAGTATGAATCTGATACCCTCACCGATGGTTCCGTATCAATCTCATGATTGTAGGTTAACGGGAACGTGACTTACAAAAGCTGATAAACATTTTTTCCACGCACACTCCACGCTGTATCCCGCACATAGCAGAGTAAGCAGAAGGAACCTAGTGTTAAGGTCTTATGTTGTATACAATGCGCCACAACATAAGACTGACAAACATAAGACAATTTTTATTTTGGAACCCTACACAAATATAATAATCCCTTAAACTTATCACTAGTCATTATTCAAACATCGCTAAAGCAATTTCGAAATAAAAATATTTATTCATATAAGAATATATTTTTTTATTTTGAAATTCCTTGCATACAAAAAATATATTCTATATAAAGAATTTTCTCCCATATATACTTAAAACATTGAACATTATACTAGGTAACGCTAAAACGTCCCACTCACGCCTCATTAGATAATAACATTCGTTTAATTAAGTTAAACCATTATAATAATCTTTGTCTGGGTTGTTTCGAACTCTCGTTAAAGTAATAACGCTTATAGAATAAATTAAATTAATAAAATAATCGCACCTAATATTCGATTGTAATAATCTTTATTGTTTCTTAGTCTTCTTTAGCTTCACGCCGTATCTGGCACTTAGCTGGGTAAACAGAGGGAACCTGGGGACTTTGTATTTAAGGAGTGCCTCCTTTGCCCATATTCCGCCGATTTCTGCATTTTGTGTTGAGTGGTGAGTCTCAACACCGCGGCCTATCTTAGTTTTTGTATATATATTTTTTTGTATGTATGATACAATTATATTAATGTTAGTAGTTTATTATTAATGTTATTAATAATAGTGGATCCAAATCCTTCTTAATATATTAAAATGGAACTTCTAGCTTTTTCGCGCATAGCAGTATAATCAAAAGAAACCTTGTATTGAGACACGATTCGAATGGATAACATCGAACCCATAACAATCAGTACAGTCAGACGCGATGCGATGAACTGTTTATTAGAAAACTGAGCAAAAGTATCATTTAAATCCTCCTCCTCCTCCTCGATGCTTTGGAGTTGCTGTGATTCGCCTCACTCAACATGCAAAGTTTCGAAAATTGATTGATGCGTTAGAAAGGCAATATGTTAATACTGGGTTTCTTCTGTCTACCACGTTACATAAAACAATCAAAGAAAGAAATTAAAAACAGAATTTTTTATACAAGTAATTTACCACAGTCTACTCTTAATCAGCTTTACGCTATATTCCGCACATAGCAGGGTAGGCAGAGGGAACCCAGTGAACTCCGTTCCTCACTTTCCGCTGAATTTTAGAGACATATTTTATTGAATGCTCCAAATAGTTTTAAAACTGGTGGCTAACAGTTCCTTCAGATTTATCCACAAATATTGTGAGGAGCTGAAATTTCGACCTTTTTAACTATGCAAAACTATTTCGGTTTGCCAACAACGATATAATCTTTAACCACAACATTCTTTAAACCTAATGGCAAAAAGTATTTTTCACTTTTGTGCCATTAGCTTTAAAGAATGGCTGACCTATTAATAAATACTAAAATCCAACATACTGGTAAGATAGAAGGCTCATTCGAGTCACTCACGCAGTTGGACTCGCTCATCGAGGATTTCATACCAATTTCGTGATTATGGTTTAACGGGAACGTGACTAATTAAAGTTAACAAACGGAAACTTGCGGGTATGCTTACTTTGTTTTGGTACCAAGGCGAAAATGCTGCGTTGAGTTCCGCCTCTCAGCACGCAATGCCTCGACAATTCGTCGGAAAGTGCGAAACGGAATGTCTTAACCCTTCCTTCTGCTTACATGCAACGACACGAAAGCAAAAATTCTGACTACCATCAATTCATTTAGTGTAAGTTTTCCGTGGCATTAGTCAATCTGTATGAATAAATTTAAATATTTCCTTAATTTTTAGTAGAAAAAAATATTAGAATTGTTTTATCATTAAAATAGTTCTTGCTTTATTTATATCTATATATAGATTAATTAAATTAATTAATAATTATTTGGGATGAAAGATAAATTTAATTAATTATTTTATTATAATATAGAGGCCAGTCGTGGCGAAGCGGCAAGAAGTGTGACTGTAAAACTGACTAGTTGTGGGTTCGATTCCCACTCGAGGAGATGAAATTTTTACTTAAATTTATATTTCCATTTCTTCGCTCTAGTGTCTAGGCTAAGCGCGGCGTTGAGTTCTGCCACTCAACATGCAATGCCTTCAGAATTCTGCATAAAGTGGGGAAAAGTGTGTCTCAACACTAGGTTCCCTCTGCCTACGCTGCTGTGTGCGGGATACAGCGTGAAGCTGATATATATATTTAATTATAATAAAAGCATGGATCAGTTTTTTCATAATTGCAAAGACGTATAGTTTATTTTTTATTGAATTTACTGAAAGAATAGATAAAAATATCGACTTTCAAATTTTTAAAAATCTATAATTTACATTTGTAGATTTTTTAATTTGAAATTCATATTATATTATTCTAACTAAGAATATAAAAATAAAATCGCTAAAACTAAAAAACTAGTTCAACGTATAATTTACCAACTTCCAAATAAATTGCTCGAGTATCAACGAGATTGCAGTTTGGATTCTCGTAGTTCGCGAACAAGTGCTACGACGTAGCATGTTGTAGCATTACGTAGCGTTATTGTCTCTTTCGTACCCAATTAAAACTTTTCTTCGACTATCGAAAGTCACATACAGCATTAAATAAAACACACACGATTTTGGATCTTAACTTCTTTGAGGTAAAAGTTAAAATGGAATTTCAATTGTCAATATATTAATGGGTACGTGTAATGGCTTGACAAAGTCTTTCGAAATATATTTTGTGCAAAGTTGTTGTATTGATAGTTAAGGAATGACATGTATATTATTATATGTTTTTTTCTTCCCGGTTCGCTAGTATTTCATTTAGGTTAGGTTAGTTTGGATTCCAACCGGAAGTTTTTTTATATTGTGCCCACTTTTTATTTTTTTGTAAATAGACATATTAACAGTATTCAGGTTTTGCAAATCAAAAACCGGTTTAATGCGAGTTGGCCTCGCTCACTGAGGCTTCCATATCAATTTCAGGATTGTAGGTCACCGGGAAATACCAACTTACGTGCGGGTCACCTGATGGTAAGTGATTACCGCCGCCCACGACCCCGTGCAACCC
>DWAO01002078.1:0-16855 GCA_018230605.1 Heliconius congener
ATATTTTTATCAACAGTCATATAACCAAGACGTTTCGAATGTCATTCTTTAGCCAAGAATCTTACCAGCGTGATTGCTATATAACATTCGCAGGCAAAATAATGCCTTGAGTTCATGCAAATGACGATAACTTTTTTTTTAATGTACCGATTTTGATGAACAAAACTTTAGCAGTTAAGATGAGTTAAAACAAAGCAATTTGTGAAATTATCAAGTAAATCGGTTCAGTACTTTCAGAGAAAAATGTGTAGCATACATATCGACAGACATACAGACAGATAGAAAAGAAATTAAAAAAAAATCTTTTTGCTTTCTATTAATCTTTTTAAGTGTCCCTCTATCCATTTCAGTCAAAATTACTAAATGTACAGACATATTATTCTTACTGTCTTATCATATATAGAGATTAAAGTCTTCAATATATAAAAAAAGATAAGGAAAAATACTTAAAGCTTATCGATATGAACTTAATTAGAGAACAAAAAAAACATGCACGCCATAAAAAAAGTTAGTAACAACATAAGAAAAACAACAGAACATCGCCAATATATCGATTCAATACTTTAGAATCAAATAGAAAGATAAATTGACGTCACCATAAGCTTTTTGCAATAAAAAAATATTTAATTAATATATATTTAAATTAGTTTTGCGCGTAAAGTATAAAATATGGTCACTGTAATTCTAATAAGGTATATAAATAATGATTACCCCATTCATCTAGTTTATTACGAGATATTTTGATGTACAATAAAATTTTACATATTTTGAAGATATTTCATGATATTAAGCTTATATTAAAGAATATATTAAAACTCCTGCCGCGAGGTCTGTGGTGAGACCCATCGTAGCGCAGTAGTAGTAGTAGTCGATTTTACAGTCACACTTTGTGCCCCTGCGCCACGACCGGCCTCCTGTAATATAAATGGTATAACGGCATCTGAATTTTATATAATGTATAATAGAATTCTATTTAAAATTAATTTCTAAAATAGAATTCTATTTAAAATTATATATAATTCAGATGCCGTTTAAAAGGTGGTTCTTGTGAGTATTTCATATTTTTACTCATAAAACTTCCTTTTTCAAAAAAGGAAGTTTTCTTTAAATAATTCGTACATTTTTAAAAAAATACAACTTACGATTACTCAATAATGTAAGGCATTTTAAACGATATCCGGTTGAAACCTTCCGTTCGTGCTATTGATACCTAAGAGAAGGTTAAGGTTAACAAATTATTTTTTCTTTCATTACGACTGTGACTCTAAATTTAAAGTGACAACCAAAGAGATAAATATATTTAATTATATTATTAAGACTGTCTGTTTTATTTAATTTAGTAGGAAAAAAGAACCTACACAAGACACCCGTTTTCCCCCGAAATTTTGAGATGGATGTGGAATTTAACACCGTGCTCTGTCGGGTTTACAGGGCAAAAATAAATCATTCCCCAAGTAGGAAACGAACCTATAACCGTCGTGTTTACAGTCAGCCATTTCATTCAAATATCAACAAACACCTGTACTGTCACAATATCATTTTTAATATCTAATCATAATTTATATCTTTTTTGTCTCTGAGATGACCGATTTTCTGTCAAATGTCTTTTCAATTAATTTAAAAACCATAACTAATAACGGTCGACCACTTGTCACGCTGATTAGAATAAGGAAGGTGTTCCATTGGATACGTAACATTGGAGAGAGTATATCATAGTTTTATATTTATAGTCTATTTTGTATAGTTTGTATATTGTTTATCCTTTAATTTATAAGGATGGCTGTATCGCCTTAAATAAGGCAAGTATTTATAAAAATAATTTCAAATGCAATATGTAATCGAAAGCCCAGAGGACTTAGGTTGTAGTCTTATATTAAAATATGAATAAAGAGGTCATCGTAGCGCAGGGGCAGAAGCGTGAATATAACAACGCAGTGGTTCGATTCCTATTCGAGGAAATTTTCCTTGCTCTGGTAACAAAGCAAAGGTAAACGTTGAGTTCCGACACTCGATACGCGATCCCTTCAGAATTAATCGAAATATGGAGAACAGCAGTGTCTTACACTTAGTTATAATCTATGTTATTCTTATATAGTAGTTCTTATGTATGTAACTAAAAAAACTAGTGTTTACCTGCAACTGTGTATGACACTGTTGTGTATGACACATTCTAAGAGCGGTAGTTACCTACTTACCAACCTACCTACCTAGAGTTACCTCTAACCTCAGGTACAGGTAGGTTATGTCAAAACAAAAAACGTTATGAAATATAGCACTTAGGTTTACTCAGTAAATATACCTACTACCTAATACAAAATTCCAATTTCAAAATTCAAACAATTTTTCATTACACTCAATAGCTCCTGAGATTAGTGTATTTAACCAAATTAACTTCTTAGCCCTAACATATTTTTAAGTATATTTTTTTTTTCAAGAAAAATACGATCCAATCACTAGTTAATCGATTCAATATATTTCTTTTGATAAAATTTAATAAAAACCCAACCACTGCAACACCTTGACATGACGGCCATGATTGAAAAGTTCACATAATATTTCATTTACTAATTAGATATTGTGCGCAATAAACAAACATCATACAGAAGCGAAATGATAACGAGACGAAAATTAATTTCTGTCATTTATATAAATAAATATAATTTATTTTTTTATGTTGCAGCGGTCGTTTTTGTAACTACTAGTGTTTTTACATTCAAAATATTGTTTATGTATAATTGTTGTATGTTTATGTATATACATAGGTCATACAAGTCTTATCATACTTATCTGTGTAGTGGGTATATTTTGTTTAATATTTTTTTTAGAATTTTTTTCTTCGGGTTTCTCCTTCTTATAAGACCGCCTTATAATAAGACATTTACAAACTCAAATGCGACGCCGGCTTTCTCCTTCTTTCTCCCCAGGGTCTCCCGACGCTTGATAACCCCATATTGGAAACACCTTGGAGGAAGATAATTTCACAATTTAAATGAAGAAAGTAACTTTGAGGCCAGTCATAGCGCAGTGGTAGAAGCGCGAGGTTGTCAACGCCACAAGTATCGAACTTGTCTGACTCGGGTTCGATTCTCCTTTGAGGAAATGGAATATTCACCATTTTCATTTCCTTGTTCAGGTAACGCAGTAATATGCGACGTTTAGTTCCGCCACTCAACATCTATTGCCTCCAAAATTAGGCGGCGAGTTCTCAACAAATGCTAGAGATGAGCAAAATAATAAAATTTAGTAATAGACGAATTCAACAAAATTCTACGAACAATTATGATTATTATTATTATTATCTTCACGCTGACGTGACGTGACGTGACGCTGCACTATTGCCTTGTTTCAAGAGCGAAGAAATTAAAATTTTAGTAAATTACAATTCATTCCTCCGAGTCGAAATTGAACAGTTGGAGTTTACAGTCATAGATTTGTAACATTAAGACATTAATTTTTAAATATTTATGATAAAAAAAATACTCATACTAATATCTTTGATACTGCATTAATTTTTATCTAAGTGCTAATTAAGGTTACGAAATATACGAGTATAAACAAATGGTTGTGTCATCTAAAATATTGAAAGGTTATATAAAGAATTATTTAGTATTTATATGATACCTTGGGAATTGCCTTTGGGCTATTATTATATTAGTCTAGAATTTTTTATTCTACGATTTAATTATTTACACATTGCCGTTTTTTATCCTAGACATTTAGTGTGAGGTGACATTAACGTTACGGAGTTAAGATGCGTTACTCGGGGTTACACGAGGTTTTATAAAAAAATATTTATTGAGGCCAGTCGTGACGTAGGGCCAGAAGCGAGCGAGTATAAGCGCGACAGGTTTTGGGTTCGATTCTTACTCGGAGAAATGAATTCATATTTACATGTTCTCGCTTTGGTAAAGAGTCAAAGCGCGGCGTTGAGTTCTGCCACTCAATCCATTTTATAGTATGATTATTTTGTTTGTACAATTGTCACACAATAAACTTTTAGATAACGTGAAATGTCGTTTAAAAAGTTACTTACATATAACTTAAAATAAAATCGATAAGAACAATTTCGCGGTCCATTTATTGCGAACCTGGTAAATTTTACCAATAAATACTCTATCTCCATCATTTCTCCAATAACACAGTATTTCCAGAACTCGGCGGAAAGTGGAGAACGGAGTGTCGAAGTGTCTGCTGTGTGCGGAATACAGTGTGAAGCTGATTTAATTTTCTTTAATACTCTATCTTAAGTAATTTCACAATGCAGGTTGCGCCAAACGCAACAAATACTAATGCAATCAAGTTGACTAAATTCGTAGGAAGTCTGCAAATAAATAGCTTTTCGCTATAAAATCGCCATTTTAGCACTTAAAACACCAATACAATTTTAATATCTCTTTATTATTTATAATCATTTTTTTTTAATCTTTAATTATTAAATTAATAACAACAAATAAAACACAACAAAGAAGCAACACATACAGGTTCAGTAAATATGTCAACAAAAATAAAATTAATAACTGTTAAAACAAGTTATGGACGCAATTATTAGTTAGTAAATTATGAATGCCAGTGGTAACGGTGACAGTGGACCGAAATGCTAAGGTCACCGGTCAAAAGTTCAGTATGCCGGTTATCCATTCTGATGATGATGATGCATAGGATCCACATGTATAGATGTGCATGTAGCTTAATTTAGCCTTGTTGAGAGAGAGAGAGATAGAGAGAGAGGCTTTTAGTGTCACGTTGTCATACAATTTTAGATGAAGAGGAAAAATTCTGTTAATCTTTGACATTTCTTTTCGTTCTTTTTATATATATTTTTTTATTTCAGTATATTGTTGTAGAAGTATTGTTTTTCGCATTGAGATTTAGAATATCGAGATTGGGTATATGATTGAACTTTAGGCTTATTTGAAATAGACAGTTCTTGCTTAGATATTTGAAATTTATGTTAATTATATTTCGATTCTTTTCTCGTAACTCGAACTACTGAATTATGAATTCAAGAAAATTTGTTCAATTCTAATTGTTAGATTTATAAAAAAAATACATATATCCAACACACATATAGTACTTTATAATCAAAATGAATATATACGATATACGTTTATTTAAAGAATCTTTATAGCTAGACATAAAAAGGTAAGAGGGACCTAACATTTCATGAACTTTATAGCGTTTTAAAACGAACAGGTTAAATAAAGCATTGCATGAGACTTGGGAACCAAGTTTATAATTTGTGAGGCACAATCAACGCTTCCACTGTTCGAAGTGTTGTTGTTAATACCACCTGTGGAGTATTTTCTGGAAATGAACTGATAATAGATATTATAATAGTGGGATTGTCGTGAAATTACTAATTATTTTAATATTGAGACTGTTTGTCTTCCCATTATTTAATTTATGACACTTCGTTCACATTAAGACACTTCCGTTTCCCATTTTCCGCCAGTATCTGGAGGTATTGTGCGTTAAGTGGTGGAAATCAATGCTGCAATTTGCCTCGTTACCATATCACGATTGGCCTCTCCTAACCTGACCTATAATAATTATCATTATATCTTCTTTAGCTTTTCAAATTTATAAGAACATCGAGAAATTTGAGAAGACATACTAACTAAGATATAAAAATATAAAAGTTCATATATAAACTTTGACTTATTTCTACAAAAAAATAATGATAATTTTATTATAATACTATTATTCAAATCCCGATAATGGTGTAATTTGTATTACAACTAGATTTTTTGATTTAGATTTTTTAATACCAACTAAATTGAGGCGCCAATGACGACAAACGTTTTGATTTACGACAATGGCACCTCTATGCGTCAGAAAGGATTTATAATAATTAAATTAAAGATAATGGCGTTCTATACTAAAATCATAATACTATGTTTTTGATTGACGCAAAATATCTGTACAAAATATTTTCTTTCTTAAATATCAGTTGCGTCTTAAAGCTTTTGGTAATTATTAAGTAGCACTTTTAATTTTTACGAACATTTAGATTTTTTTTTTTTGAGGACAATTTGATGGAATCTAATGTTAAGTACTCCGTTCTCCACGTACTGCCTAATTTTCAGGACATTACCTGTTGAGTGACGGAACTCAACACTGCAATTTGTCTTGTTACTAGAATGGGAAAAAAAATATTATGAAATCACTTTCACGCTGAGTCAACCAAATATATAATTCTTATATTATTTCAAGGACTAGCCCATCATCAGAAATTAGCCCATCAAGGTGCAGTAGGATCGCATCTGACTGTAGATAAGATGGTTGTAAGTTCGGATCCCGCTGGAGAATGATGTTTTAACCCTTGTCATAGAAGAAAAAACGACGGCGTTCAATACTCAGCGCGCAATATTGAGTAATTTAAAGCAGAAGGAGAAGAATGAAGAATCTGAACACTAGGTTTCGTCTGTGTGCTCGTATATATGCTAGATAAATTATGTAGTTTAACAACAAAATAATTTAACAAGAATATATTAAATGACAGAGGCAAAAAATGACTGTAAACTCGAAAGGTTGTGGTTTCGATTCCGAGTAGAGGAAATGAAATATTTAATTCTAAATCTAGAATTTGACAGAAAATAGGATATGAAATGTCTTAACACTAGGTTCTCTCTGCATATCCTATTGAGTGCGAGATACAGCGTGACGCCCAAAAAAAGATAATTAAAAAAAAAATTACAAGGATAGGTGAGTACCGTTGGTCAAATATATTTTGGGTCCCAAATGTACGTATGTACCTATATAAACTTTACACGTAACAAAACGTGACAGAACACGTGAAATTATTTATATTACTTAAGTAAATAGTATGTGATATCTAATTGATTTCGTTCTTCGACAAAAAGAAAATCTGAACTTGTTGTAAAGCTACTTAAATACTTCATCTTTACTAGTAATTTAAAACTAATAATTAATTTTTTCGCGCTAGAAATTTAGTATTTAGTAATTGTGTTCACAATATGGTATAGCAATAGTTTATTTTTTAATTTTGGGTCATTTAAAATACAGTATCGAAAATTACGCCAGTCGTTGTACAGAGGTATAAGCGTGTGACTGTAAGCACAACCGGTTGTGAATTTGATTCCCAATCGAGGAAATGAAATATTTAATGTTTTTATTTCTGGGCTCTGGTTTTTCAAACACCTTTAAAAATATTATTTATTATTACGGTTGGACTCATGATGTGTGTAGTGTAATAGCATATATTGTGTTTATAAGAAATTCGAACCTAAAAGATCGTGCTAATATAAGTTTCGAATTATTATATTATATTTCTTATATATTTAGTACGAATCTTTCAGTGTATCATGTTTATTAGTACTTTATTACTTAACTAAGTTTGACTCGACCGCTGCCATCTGTTAGCTACCCTCCATATATATAAAATGACGGTTGCGATACTCAGGACGTCTAAATATAAACCACTATTAATCAATCTTATATTAAAAATATATGCATAATTAAGGTATCTATTTTCTATTGGTATCTATTTGTATTACTATGAATATTATTATAATTTTTTTAATAAATTTTACTACAGTATACCCAAGGTACATACTGTTACATTGTGACGAGGCAAGGCTCGGTGTTAAATTGCGCCACTCAATATGCAAAACCTCCGGAATTCGGCGGAGCGGAGTGTCTTAACACTACATGCGGAATACTTAAAAAAGAAATTTACGCTAAGGTTTTTATTCGTATTGTGTTATCAGTAAATTCATGATACCCTTTTATATGTAGCATATAAAAAGTTATTACTGATTGATGTGTACATACAAGTCAATAAGAATATAACATATACAACAAAATTGAAAAAGTGATTTAACTTAAAAATTATGTAATATTTCATAATACTGTGTCAATATGCTTTCAACAAACTTCTGCTTTATTTTGTTTATATATTGTACTTAGAGTAAAAAATATTACAAATGATATAAATCTATGAGAACAGTCGTGGCGGAAGGGCACAAAATGTGACTATGAAAGCGACTGGTTGTGGGTTCGATTCCCACGCAATAAAATAAATTTTTTAACTTAAATTTATATTTCCATTTGATCGCTCTGGTGCCGAGGCAAAGCGCGGCGTTTGATTCCTCTACACAACACGCAATGCCTCCAGACTTTGGCGGAAAGTGGGAAACGAAGTGTCTTCACAATAGGATCCCTCTGCTTCCCCTCTTGTGTGCGGGATCCAGAGTGAAGCTGATTTATTTATTTTATATTATAAATACTTATAATACTTATAATAATTTAATGCATAGCAGTATAGATAACCAAACAAAAAATATTATTCTATTTTTATGATTTTGTACCTCAAAAGGAAAAAACGGAACCCTTACAGACCATTTTACATAAGATCACGTTGAGCTATCAAGATGAAATTAATATCAGATATACAGATTTACGGTTTCTTGGAGCACAAAAATTAAGCAATCATCAGTCAAATCATAATAAACCTATATTTGTAGTTCATTTCAAACAAAATTATACTTTTTATGCAAACTCAGTTAGTTAACTATATTCGCCGCATCATCAAAAACCTTCGTATATTTCAAGCGAATGTAGCCAGCAGAAGACCAGAAATAGTCAATTATCTAATTAAAATATTTTTAATTAAAAAAAATGCAGATATACATACAGACGATCACGCCACTTCCAAATTACTTAAACTTATAATAGATCTATTACATATATTTGCTAAGACATTATCACAACGTTGACTGTTTGCTTAAAAGCGTAGATATCAAATATATTCATATGATTTTTTTAGTTTCACGCTGTATCCCGTACATAGTAAGGTAGGCAGAGGAGAACCTGGAACCTGGGAACCTACACACTTTGGCTTTGCGTCCTCACTTTTTGCTGTATTCTTGAAACATTGCGTATTGAGTCGCGAAACTCCATATTATACTTTGTCTTGTTATCAGCGCCAGGAATTTAAAATATTACATATTTGATTTTTTCGAGAAAGAATCGAACCCACAACCGTCGCGCAAGAGCCCCTGTGCCAGAACGGTTTATATGACATATTTTATGAATATTACAAAATTAACTTTCACTATCTTAAAAAAAGCTAGTTCACGTTTTCGAACAATAACAGAATAAAAGAGGGACCTTACTGTCTATAACACCCACATATAGATAGAGATAGAGAGAGATAGACATTGCATATTGATGAAACCGAAAGTAGGTAAATAAACATAATTTAAGTCCATATTTACAGTCAAACAGATCCCACTGCGCCACGATCGCCTCATTCATTATTATAATCTACTTTAAAATCGAAGCACATATTATAAACATATTTTAACAGCAATTTTCATTAAAGTTACAATATACACGAATCACATTAAATTGAGAAATAATCAACCAGAACTGATTATATGGATATTAACCGGAAAGTAAATATGATTGGATTGTCTAAATAAATTTAAAATTGTATAATTAATGGCGTGCTTTAAGGATAAAGGTGTAAAAATAAGCAATGTAACGTATTGTTTATATTCATACTGTAATATAATGTAGAATTCATTACGTTTTATCACATTGTCGTATTTAATAATGGTTTGGTGGTTTTTATGTGTGTATATTTTCCAATTTGGCACTTTTGCTGCCTTTTAGGAATTATTTTTTAATTAACAAACTGTTGTGTCAAAATACTAGGTTCCCAGGTTCCCTCTATCTACCGTATGCTTTTCTATCAATACACATAATTAAATATACGCATATTTTATTATTTTAGTATCATAAGCTACATATGCGCTCCGTTCTCCGCTTTCCGTCCAAATTATAGATATCGTATGTTGATTGATTTATCAGAGTGAGGAATTGAAAATAATTTACTTCTCCGAGGGATTGAACGCACATCGTTTTTAATTAGCCTATTAAGAATAGAACTACAATTAGATTAGATTATATTTTAATTTTAAAATTTAAATATATATATTTAATTGACCCGACTTCTAGCTTTCAGTTCAAACTAAAAGTAGCAGGAGAGGCAAACAGTACGGAGTGTTGAGCCTAATATTATTTTCAGCATCACGCTGTATCCCACACACAGCATGATACGGAAAGGGAGGCTAGTGTTAAGACACTCAGCTCCCCTATTTCCGCTGATTTTTGAAGTCATTATGTGTTAAGTGGCGGAATTAAACACCGCGCTTTTCCGTTTCAACAAAGTAGACTTGCTTGAATGAATAAAATAGAAAAAAAACAAAACAATAACAACCCCACCTACCCACATAGTGGCTTTTACATTATTTTATGTAGTATTTGCTTTTTATTACATAGCACTCTGATGTGAAGTTAAACAATCTGCGTTTGTGTACTCAAATATTATTTGTTTAGCTTCAAAGTAAGAGTTAGTGTTTGCTATAACAAAATATGGGACAGCTTTTGCGTCAAGACACAGAAAAATTAACATATTTTTTTCTGTATTGTATTATATTTATAAACAAGTAGTTAGAAATAAGACGCCGTTGACGTCTTTTAAATAATTGAACTTGAATAATATTTACTTTTTCAATTGAAGTTGACTTTGACAATCCTGAGCTTTTTTAATCTTTTCAGCTAAACTTTGCCTTGTTACTAGAGCGAGAAAATGAAAATATTAAGTTTTTCTGTTCGTTGAGTGGGAATCGAATCCACAATCGTCGCGTTTACAGTCGGACGCTTGTGGTTCTATGTCATGGCAGCCTCTTGTCTTAAGTTACATAATATCCACCTATATATTATATCTGACATATAAAGATACACACATACATAGTTTTATCCCACACACACACATACATAGTTAAAAGAACGGAGCGAAAAACGCTACGGTCTCTATATATCTCTACATTCCTCTTTCGCCTCATCCACTGTCATCAACCTCTTCATACGTGCCCCCCGGGGGATCCTCATGCTTTTTACCTGACCATCCTCCAGTAATTTTGATACTGTGTTGTGGAAGGTCAACCGAGATCTCCCTCTACCTCTCTTACCACTAACTCTTTCTCTAATATAAATATATTATTTTAAAAATAATGATAATTGATTGTCCCTATTTTCAAAAACATATAGCATAAAAAAATATCTTAATCAATATCCTTAGGCAATAGAATTTTATTGAATAGTCATCATAATTATTATCGAGACATACTTTAAACACCAGATAACAGCTAAGGTAACTCGTATTTATGCTGTACATAAAATTCCAAACAAAAGAAATATGATTTTCATATTTAATTATGGTATATTCCAAATAGTAATAAGATCGTCTCGTCTCGTCAAGTCAAATATTTGTACACACAAAGTGCTGTTTGCTAATAAATTAATAATAAATTACGCTTTTTTATTATTATTAAAATACATGACGGCATAGTTGTATGGATGCACGTGGTTCTATATCTGGAAATAGAAATGAGGGGCCAAAAATATGCATTGAAAAAGTATGGGTTTTCTTAGTGTCAATAACACAAACATAATAATAAAATGGAATTTTCATATTTTTATGTTCATATTTCAATTAGTTTCAATCACAAATTGATGAGTAGAGTTCCAAATTCCAACACGTAATGTATTTTATTCAGGTTGAAAGTAGAGATTGGAGTCTTGACACTACAAGTTTATTCATCCTACTCTTCTATTGCTAAAATATAAAGCTGAATAAAAAGTTATTTCAATCAAGAAAAGAACAACCAATCCAAACCATACTGTCATAATAATTTTTTAAATACATAGTAAGTATTTATTACAAATCACAAATATTAAACGAAAATGGATTTTTTTTTACTTAAGAAAAAGAAATATATACAGTATCTAAGTTTGTAATACAAATTCAGGTCATATGCGTGAAATATACGAGCGTATTACAAAAGAGGCACGACTCCAGTACTTTGACCTTCTTTCTGCGGAAGATTGAAATTGTTTTACGATCAATTTCTGCACAAACCCGTTATCTTTGCATCAAAATATCAAATGAGGGTATATAACGACATTTTTTGGAATTTGTAACTTCATTACAGCATATTTGTAAAACATAAAGATGGCTTTGAACAGTGCCAATTTTTTTTAATGCCTTGCACGTACAATAAGTTTAATCTCTTACAAGTTTAAATTAGTGATAAAAATTATGTAATAAATACACTATTTTTCTTATACGACTGACACAATAATATTAGAAAAAAATTTTTTTGGCGTCACGCTGTATAGTGCGCACAGCAGAGTAGGCAGAGGGAACTTAATATGAAGACTCTACGTTTACTATTTTCCGCTGAGTTCTGGAGGCATTGTGTGTTGAGTAGTGAAACTCAACGCCGCGCTTGGCCTCGACAACAGAGCGTAGAAATAAAAATAATCAATATTTCATGTCATGTCTCAAATTTAAACAGAAAGCGTAGTGTATTGTCTTGACTAGGTGCAAAAAAAAACTGAATTTTTGAAGACTCGTGGGTATTTTAAGAAAACATATTCAATTTATATACGAGCTCAAGTTCCTGATAGGTTAAAATTTTCTTTAAATTTTAATACAAAATTAGGACAGCTTACTTTAATATTTGATTATTTATATTGGACAAAAGCTTGTGAGTAATAAGACGTACTCTCTCTAAAGTACTTTAAAATAAGTAATTATATTCTAGATATTATAACAAATTATTGTAGCTTAAATTTAAATAAACAACTATTTATTATTAATTTTATATTTTGTTTAAATTCACGCTGTATCTTACATACCTGTACCACAATAGGCAAAGAAAACTTAGTATTAAATAACGAAATTCAACGTTGCGTTTTATCTTCAAATCAGAACGAGAAAAATGTCAATGTCAAAAGCAGGTCGAGCCCAAAATCATCGCCTTCATAATCAGACATTGTTCGATTCACCACAAGATGGCCTCAAACTTTAATATAATAATATAATACAATTACAAATAAACATAATAAAGTTTAACTAATTACTACGTTTATCTAAGATTGTATTGTGAACTTAACTCTATCCGGAAATAGACAATAACTTAGGTGATATTCGAAGGTTATTAACAATATATAAGGAAAACCAATCCCTAAGACGTGTCACGGTCTGCCCACATAGTATGAAATTTTATTACTCTAAGGTTGTTACAGGCGCCCCTGAACATATTTTGCCCAGATTAGACTCGCGATAATATATTGTATTTTACTATTTGTTTTGTTTTAATATATTTTTTTAAAATTCCATATTGTTTAAAAATGAATTCACTCAAGGTAAAAGGTTACAAGGAATGATTGGATGATGGCAAAGTTCCTTGTATCCTTTTATGTAATGATATATACAAATCTAATTTATTACAAGTCCTAGTAGCTCTGATTGTAGAATGTCAAATCAATTTTATATTTTTTTCAATTTTACGCTGTATTCCGGGGTCAGGCTGCAGGGTAAGCGGAGGGAAGCTAATGTTAAGACACTTTGTTCCCCACTTTTCGTCCAATTTTTAGAAACCTGTGAGTAGCGGAACTTAACGCCACGCTTGGCATTGATACTATTTGCATTTACATATTACATAATATTCTATATGTATTATTTCTTAATGAGAAAATTTTAACGAAAAGGTATGAGCCATAGTCTTATTAGTGAAAATTAGTTACGTCATATACTCCTCAAAAAAATACAGTGCCTGTATAATACTATACAGAAGTGTCATGTTCAAATATATTAATTACATTCAGTAGACATTTCAGTAGAGGTTGTTGACAATTTACAAAATGGAAGTGATATTTCATTTTTGCAACATTTGACCTCCATTATCTAACGAAATCTATGTCAAAATGATAATCTCCTTTTTTGAAGTCAGTTAAATATAAAATAAAGTAGCGTAACATATAAAATATTCACAAATAACGTAATACATGTAAAATGATACCCGATACATGTAAATAATAAATGAAGACCTTAATTATTTCGAATTGCTTATAATTAATATAATGATAATGATTCATAATCTTACCGTTAGAATTTATGTTGCAACGTTCACACATATATCAAATTGTCTTTAAAATATAAATTGTATTGGACACAAGAATCGATTTTTAATACTTATAAACAAAGAAATTTAAAATAAAAAATATGGTTTTATATATTTTGTTTTATTATTAAGCGCGAGTCGGTTTCGCCCACCGAGGATTCCGTATTAAAATTGAAGGTCTCGACCTTTTTTCGAAATTCAATCTTATTTTATCCAGAGCCCTTTCATCTAATATTTCACTTGAACTAGCTGCTTTAATACCCCCATTATTGCCCCCCCTTTTAAAGTTATTGTTTTTTAGGATTTCACCACAAATATATAGTTCTCAGATTTTTTTTCTCAACTAGTACTACCTGTTGATGCTAGCTACCAAGTTTCGTAATTCTAGGTCAACCGGAAGTACCTTATGAATTTTGATTTTTGATTGATGATTTTTGACGGTAATATCTTTTCTTTAAGTGTAAAATAGGTTAAAATGTAGAAATAAGTTTTTTTTCCAAAAAATCAAAAGACCGTAGATCTGAGTATATGGCTTGAATTTCAATTCGATACTCCAAGAGTTTCTGAGATAAAGGCTCTTGACAAACAGACAGACGGACAACAAAGACATCTTATAAGGGTTTTTCTTTCCTTTAAGGGTACAGACTCCTAAAAAAGAATTTATCCTTTGAAAAACTTTTTTTATTTATATAATTATAGGAAAGAAACATAGTCAATATTATAAAAATGTGTAAAATATATGTTTTTTTGTAGCTGTGGAAGTAAATTGTTAGTTATCATCAATAGGTTTCCTATTATAATAGTTCATCGAGATTACATAATAGATTACATAAGTATTACTAAGCTGTTATCTACCCTAAAAAGTACGGCTTTAAATTCCATCAATTAAAACTCAATTTCTCGACAATTTGAGAACGGAGTGTCTCAATACTAGGTTCCTTATGACTTTATAAAAAAAAATTCAATTAAATATACCAAATAAACAGTAACATCGACTACAACGTATGAAGCTATAACTGAGTAACTGAAATTAGGTTTCAGTACAGAGATCCCACAAAAACTGATATGATTTTCAAATCCCGCACAAGACTGTTGCAATGTTCAATCTGACCTTTAAATATGGCTCGTGGATGACTTTACTATGGGAACTATACTATGAAATTAAATCGGTTCTAATATATGGTAAAAGCGTTTTTTAGATCAGAGAAAATCATCTCATATTTTAGAGCAATTGAAGAGTAAAAGAAGACGAAACAACGAAAAGATATCTAACGAGCATAAATATTGTCTTGTACTCTTTGCAGCACCGCACTCTGTATTACTAAATACCTGAAGTTGAGGAGAAAAAATTGACTTTATAAATTTAAGACTTGTACCGATATAGATCAAAATTAATGATGTCTAGAGTATGATAAAGGAGAACTATTTTATAATACGTTCGATTAGAAGCGCGAGATTAAAATCTAAACAGTCAATGTTTTTAAAAAAAGGACAAACCAGGATCACTTATCGCTACACCTTTACTATCACAAATTGTCCTCAATTATGTTTATTATTTTTATATGCCGACGCGCAATGCAATATTTATTATTATGTATAATAAATATATATTAATAAACATAATTATGTATAATAAATATATATTAATAAACATAATTCGAAATAAAGGCTAATAAAGTAATAATTAACGTTCATTTATACAAAAGTGTAAAAATGAAATCTGATATGAAGATTTATTCGTTTCACAAATATGGAATAAAAAGGGCGTTCCGTAGCTATAATTGTTTGGTACTGGGACAGACATACACACATCATATTATAAAAATGCCACTGTAAACCTTAATATCTGTCCTGATTGCATCACACATTACCATTTTTATTGACCGACATTACAGTCACATCGGGCTTATATACAGAGGTGCGTGGAGGCCTATAGGGAAAAATGTTTTATCTTCATATAGTGTTCAAATGTGCAAATATATAGATTTTTTTATATATTTCTATTAAATTAATTTTAGATTGTTTTAGTTTGGTTAAAGTATATGTAATTATAGCAGGTAGGTGGAGTTTGTTTTATAATAAATGAAATGCAGGGAAATTCATATATAAATAGTAACGATTATTAATAATATCAAATGCATAACGAAGTGAATTGAAACTTGTTTTTTCATATCCTGCTTGAAATGAAAATTGACTTCATTATGGATATTATTTTTCTTGTTTTTAATAAAGAAAAACATAGTATTGAGTCCAGAATAATCACATTTTTTTTCAAATGGATTTAGCTCAAAAAAAAATTGTTTACATATTTGTATACTATGCATATAATATAATCTAAAACAATTATAAAATCAGATAATACAAAAAAAACTATTATTAAAAGCGTTAAATTTTAGAAAATGTTGTGTTACCTACCAAACGAATTAATACACAAAACGAACGCTAAAGGCGAACAATTATATTATTATTTTCTACGGACTATTAAAGTCATAATATTTTTATTTAATGGAGGTCGGGATTATAAGAAACTTATAAAATTTATTGAACGTTTTCTTAGATTTTTTAATTATAATAAATATTAATTTAGGTTTTTTTTTTTAAATATATGCAAATTAAAAACTAATGCATGATTTTAACATATTTTATTATTGTGTATAATTCAAATGAGCTTCACGCCTCTGGCTACCCTGTTATATTTCGCATATAGCAGGGTAGCCAGAGAGAACCTAGTGTTAAGACACTCCGTTCCACACCTTCCGCTGAATTTTTAAAGGCATTGCGTGATGAGTTGCCGTGTGATCCCGGCTTAGAATAGGATCATCCTGGAACTGGTGGTGTCGTAAGAGGCGACTAAA
>DWAO01002079.1:0-16852 GCA_018230605.1 Heliconius congener
CCACAACCAGTCAGTTTTACAGTCACACTTTGTGCCGCTGCGCCACGACTGGCCTTATTATAATGATGTACACTATAAGTGTAATATATTTTCTACGAATTTAAAAAAACAAAAATCGTTAATAGAATTTAAAAAAAATATAATAACTTCTACATTGATCTAGTTTCAGTCAAATAATTTAAATATTTACGTAGTTTTTTGGTACTTATATAAGCAGAACTTAAATTTACAGTGGATTGTGTCTTTTTATTTGAAAATCGAGTTTAAATTAGAATTCTCTGGACCGAAAGAAGTATTTGATGTTCTGGTATTGACGCACCCCTCGGTGACGAGCGTAATCGGTCAATACACAGATAATTCCGATTTTCGGATATAACTTCAAAATATTGCGCTGTAGGGACGCAGTCAAAAATGTTTGTCGACGATTGCAGGTTAGTTTCTCTATTATAAAAGCATCGAAATTATCTAACTTTATAATCTTTACCCACGATTTTATTTGTTTGGACTTTGAGATATAAATTGGAGCACTCCGTATTTTTCCCGTTCCGATAGGAATTTCGAGGGATATATATCTTAGCGCTTTCTTACACTCTCTGACATTATTAATTAACAAGCCTTAACTAACTAAGTCCAGTAATTTCGTTGGTGCATTATCTGTTAGTTACTCAGTAAATAATGATTTTGATATAAAATAATGACATACTGTATGATATAAAAACAATTGTTATATGCTATGTTTATTAATCTGACAAATTCTGCCATTATTTGGTCACGCAATTTCGCAGTTTTCTCGTCACTCCAAAATTTATACGGTCAGGCCGTAGAAGTGATATTAATATAGATTCGATTTGTATACAAATTAATCTATACTTATATTATTTGTAAGTCCACAGTAACCATTTAAATATATTTAATTTAAATTTAAAATTTATCGGGTTATCGTTGTGTCAATCTAGATGAAATACTCAAGGTGAATTGCAATGCATTTCTATAATTGCAATGCATTTCTATAATTCATCTTTTTCAAATTTAAATATAATATTCACCTTGAGTATTTCATCTAGATTGACATAATAGTTTACTGTACATCGTCAACCAATACTTTAGGTACGTGCGCCGCACGGTGCGGAGGCTTGGTTACGTTACGTTTACTATGAATTTTAATTAATTAGAAATTTTTGTTCCATTTCCTTATTAATTTATGTTATTTTTAAATTGTTAAAAATAATAATTTTAATATTAAGAATTTCTTTTAGTTACTTTTATTTATTTTGTTTGTTCATTACAATTACTCATCTTCATCATCGTCTTTTTAAGATTTTGTCTTTCTTTTTTATGTTTACTTACTATTCTTTTTCGGTTTATTTTCATTATTTTGTATTATATTTATTTTATTTACTTACTAATCCTATTGAACTTTGAAAAAAAATCATAAATATATTCAATAAATATAGTTTAAGCGGGCGAAGCCGCGCTTGTCTGATAACTTTTATAAGTTTTAATTTATCATTTTCCTGTTCACTACGCTTTTCCCATCATTCAAACCCAGAAAGCCTCAAATAATGGAGAAAGAAGTGTTCTTACACTAAGTTTTCTCTCTCTCCTTGTTATATGAAAGAAAGAATAGGATATATTATATCGTGGTGTATTTCTAGTTAGCAGGTCAACATTAAGCATCACAGTACACAGCTGTTTTGAACTTCAATTAATAAAGATTCAAGGGAATTTGTAGAAAACATTCGAGCATCTGGTTTTTATAAATTCTTGTATTCATGAAATTACGCTGGACTTACGTTTATGGTACTTTCTTTTGATATGTAGATTATGAATAAGTTTTTTTTAGCTTCACGGTGTATCCTGTACATAGGATAGGGGAGGTAGAGGGAACCTAGTGTTACTTGTTAAGTATGTAAAATCGTAACGTGTCAGTGTCTGTTAACAAAATATATGTATAAGAAAAAACGTTATTAGTGGCATTTAATAACGTAATAAAATCAAAAACAATAGTTTTTATTTTTGGTCTATTTGTCTGTGTATCTGTTTGTCTGTGCGTTTATTTACGCTAATCTCAGAAACCACTACACCGATCTGAAAAAGTGGTCTTCACTAATGTATTTTTGGGTAGTTCTTCTTGATTTTTAATGTTTTTGTTTTATTTCAATCGTTTGATGTATAAAAAAAATTATGCCTGTATTTAAGGAACGTTGTTCGACAAAATTGTTGTAAGACTGTTTTATTGAATTAGCTAAAACTATTCTGCTATGTTAATTACAACCGTCGCTAAGCAACCGTTGCTAGGTCGGTAGGCAACAAGGAATTATATATTACTTTAAGAAAAGGTAACTAAAATGGGCGGCCCGAACGGACAGACGACGTTGACGGTTTTGTAAATTTGTCATACATTTTCGATGTACTGTTTATTTTTATGTGGTTATTTGCTGCTTATTATTAATTCATATTTTTCTCTTCGCTTATTCGAGTAGTAGGTTAATAAATCGTAATTTTAATATTTTGGGATTTTATTTGCCATTGCAGAAACACGCGCGCACGGAAAACGTGTAAAACGCGCGCGTTTTTTCCTGGGTAAGTCCCGTGGAAATTCAGGCATAAAAAGTATATCCATCACTGAAAGTCCCATAAAAATGATTTCAGCTATTTTGGACATTACCTCGGGTGAAAAGGAAGATCGACAGACAGAGACAACAATTATAATATTGTTTTTTTTTTCGTTTTTGTATATCATGTAAATAACCTCATGCAGTTGGCAAAATACAGTTATTTTGAAATTATAAACAGACACTTCAATTTTATTTATAAGAAACGGTCAGTGCAACGGAAATCATGCAATTATCAATTATTTTTTGCCGCAAAATGTCTTATTGTGACATATTTATAAGACATATGGTGTCGTGGTAGCTTGTAAATTATTATAATTTTTATTTCTGTTGAACTTAAATCATAAAAATGGTAAGGATCGAATATCAAATCAATAATTTTCAAATTTAAAATGTAGGTCCCTCTGAATTTTATTCTTACAAAAACTCTAGATATGTAAAAATACATCGTACATAACGATTTAATATTTTTCTTGCAAGTTAACAAGAACTTCGTGAGCTTCGCTAATACACTTTTAAAACTAACGACTTACGAATGTTGCAGATAAAATTCTTAAATAGACAAAAAAAAATAACCCAAATATATTATATTGTATAAATGGGTTAATTAGTAGATTTGTCTAAAATGTGTGTAACATGTTTTTGTAGTAGTTAAAATTAAAATAAATTGACCCGATTTAACACGTTCATATTGCTTTCGATAGAATCATTAGGTGATATCAATTGTAACGATTGAATACTACACACTATATCCCACATAGTTAGCTTACACAGATGAAACCTAGTATTAAGATATTTTTTTCTCCATTTTTCGCCCAATAATCGAGACATTGCGTGTTGAGTCGTTAAACTCAAGTCGCTTTCCAGAGTGAAGAAATAATAATAATAATTGTTCTCCCCCAGTGCCTCAAATAAAAAGTAATCGTAAGAAAACTCAGCGTATTTATTATAACGTAATTAATAATTTTATTCCATTCCATAAAAAAAGGCCCATGGACCAACTAGTCATTTTGACTAACTCAAAATTTTGACTGCAACATATACACATAACAGCATCAACGCCAACCTGACTTGTCCCCTTCTAAGGAAACAAGCACATCTGTTCTTAACGCTCTATTTATGAGCTCTTGATTCCATTACACAGTGGAATTACGTTTTTATTATACGTCAAAATGATTATAGCTCAGAAAATTGTACCTAGTATGGTAATTTTAGTATGAGAAGATAAAAAAAATCAGCTTTACGCTATATCCCATACACAGTAGCGTGGGCAGAGGGAACCTAGTGTTAAGACACTCCATGTGCCGGAACTCTACACCGCGTTTTGCCTCTACACCAGAGCGAGCAAGTGGAGAACGGAGTATGTTAACACCAGGTTCCCTCTGCCTATTTTGCCTTGAGCGGGATACAGCGTAAAGCTGATTTGATTTGATTAAAACTACAAAAAAATATTTTCTGTCACAGCAGTTTCTGAGATTAGTGCGGTCAACCAAACACAAATAGTTTTATAATATTTATATAGATAATAAATGATAGTATAGAAAAAAATATTTAGTGGTTTTTTTATTGTGGTATTGTAGTCTACCTTACCTTAATTTACAATCTTAGCTATCCTACTATACCTACCTAGCATACATTTCAAAATATGTGCTATGTAACGCGCATGTACACGTCAATGGGTAGTCTAATTTAATTCATCATGCATGTTATTAGTATTAAGTTAATTTAAGATATTGTATTGTGAATTGCGAAACTCAACGCCGCGTTTATTTTAACTAGAATGAAAGAACTGACAAGTCTACTAATGCAACAAATATCTTATGAGACTTTTTTTCAGCATAAGATATACTACATCATCTTGTCATATACATATAAAATATATATGTATAAATTTTCTAAGGAAACAAAAACCCTTTAATATAAGCTCGAAGGGTTCGTACCCCGTATGTGCTAACTTCGTAAAAACTGAGATGTCCACTCATACGGTGATAAATTACGCGTCAAATGCACACGGTTTATAGACGAGTGAAAGTAGACACGGTATAATAGTAGGGTTATTTGCTTTTTGGAGGTTATAAGTTCAAATTTGAATGCTTGTATTGTTTATTAAGAGAGTAAATGCAGCGATATTGGACTCTAAAGGAGATAGTAAAAAATCAGTCGAAAGCAATTAACTCAAAAACGAAAATACTTATACTACAAATCAGCTTCACGCTGTATCCCCCACACAGCAGGGTAGGCAGAGGGAAGCTAGTGTTAACACACTTCGTTCTCAACTTTCCACCGAGTTCTGGAGGCATTGCGTGTTGAGTGGCGGAACTCAACGCCTCGCTTCGCCTTAACACCAGAGCGAAGAAATTAAAATATAAATGTAAATAAATATTTCATTTCCTTGAGTGGAGATCGAACCCACAGCCAGACGATTTTACAGTCACACTTTGTGCCCCTGCGCTACAAACACAATTAAAGAAACTAATTGATATGGGCAGAGCATCTAATTGCATATAATAAAAGCAAGAAATGTGCAAAATAGATGGCAGAATGGTACGTACCCTAGAGAGGGTAAAAGAAAGAGAGGAAGACCGTTGTAAAGATGTGACCAGGAAAAAGCCGCTGTGGGTACATTGTGGATCTTAAAAATCCGCGATAGCAACATGTGGCTTTTGTTGAGGCCTATGCTCGCTGTATCCCGCATATGAAAGGATAGGCAGAGGGAACCTACTGTTAAGACAAGCATACCCAATGAAAAAATTGAGTGCCAAAAAAATTTTGCCACTTCTGCTTAACAATGTTATTGTCATTACTCTGTGGCAGCAGGTCATGTAACGGGATACTATAAATTTGCGAATATAATAAAGCAAGACCCGTCCCGAAAGCTCAATGAGAGATATAAATAAAGTTGAGTCGTATTTTTATTGAAATATAGTTTTTATTTTTGCATTTAAAATACCCAAAATATTTTTTGGGTTTGTTATTGTGGTGTTGTCGGTATGCGTATTGTAAAGTAGATATTCTTTGTGTACTTTATGCTTTTAACACACCTTTATCAGGTCGTCGTTACGTTTATAAACTATACAATAAGACGTAAGATTTTGAATTCGAACCACTTGTAATAATTGTATCCTCATGAAACTTGGCAGTTTTATGTAGCTCAGGAGACGATATAATATTAAGGTATCAATATTGGAACTCTTCTTAGAGGTTACTAGTGAACAATGTCTTAACACCATATTCCCTGCTATATGCTGGATACACCGTGGAGGTAAAAAAGTGAGTCTAGTTTTCTAACTAAACATGTTATTTCTTACATGAACGAATTGCGAAACTCTCTCTCTCTCTCTCTCTCTCTCTTCATGCCTTGTTGTATGCGTGCAAAAGCGTGAAGCCAAAAAAACAAAATTACATTACCCCATACCAATACAATCACATTAAAACATATAAATTATTCAACCTATCGCTCCGCAAATATAATTATCGTTAAATATTTATTTTGGTGCGTACATTTATTTATATGGCAGTAAAAACCAACTAATTATACGATACACGTTCATTATTAAAAAATTAATGATCCGATCGGTTTGGACAGCGGATGCGGTTGTACCGCAGTGTTAGTGCTTTATAGATGAATAAAATTGAAGCAATTTTCAAAAAGGGATTGTGATTGAATGTAAACACGTTGTAAAAACTGGTATAAAAACTAACATTTACATGTGTATAATTTTTTTTAACTTTTTATTCAATTTTTTTTTAGAGCCGCGCTCTATTAAGTGTACAGCAGGTTAGGCAGAGGGCTGGCTAGTGTTACGACACTCTGTTACCCATTTTCCGCGCATTTCTGGAGACATTGCATGTTAAGTGGTTGAACTCAACGCCGCGCTATGCTTCGACATCAGAGCGTAGAAAAAGGATATATTTAAATAATTAATTTCCTCGAATCGATTTCACAACTTGTCTCATCTTTGATCAACTTTGCGCCACGACTGGCCACACGTTTTCACAATAAGTGTCTTAATGATGTTAGTTACTTAATTGTTACCATATTTCATTTTATTTACTTATTTTTAACTATTGTTTTTGTCTAAATTTATTTATATTATGTCTGACTTGTCGTGTCGACATCAGAATGGAATCGGTTTTACGCTTTAAATACTGGGAACTCGTGATAGATTCTGTTGTTTTGTGACGTTGCCAACACAAGTCAGACTAATTTTCAAGCGCCAGTGCTCTGTTCTGACGTGACAGGGTCATTTCTATTTTTAAATACTAGGTTTTTGCTGGATTTTAGATGGTGATCATCTTTTCGTTGTATATTTTCATTAAAACTTTTGTTTTTTTTTTCAATAAATGTTAGATTGTAAAGTGATATAATAGATTTTATTTATTTTAGATTTAAAAAGCAGCGCTTCCACCTACTAATCATAGTAACTTACTAAGATGGTCTGATTAATTTTTATCTAGCTGTACTAGCTAAATAGTATGTAAAACTTAATTAAATATATTTTAAATCTTTTAATATTTTTAAAAAAAAATGTCGTTAGAATTATAAATTAAAAATCTCTTTCACAATCTGAATCAGGAAAAATATTGAAAACGTATGAGCCGGAAGCTGCAGCTGTATTGAGTTGACTCAAAGTAATGCAAAAAACCGTCAAAAAACGACACCTCGTTTTGTGACGTTTCCTAATATTATTAATGTAAGACCTAACACGTCACGTCATGAGTCCTCACGTCAGACAGACATAAATACCCATTTAATTGCGTACAACTATTGAACATTGAACATAATGGATTTTTTTAATACTAAAAGGTGGTATAGTCCTTATTTCACATTAGCGTTGACAAAAATAAATATTTTTTCCATATAAAATAAGTCATATGTAAACAAAGTCACGAGCACACCTCGCTACAAGCAAGCTTTAAGTAGGAAAATGCAAAAATGTAACAATTTTCAAGCCACGTCGCAACCACGCGCCGCCGAGCCCCGGTTAACTTGGGCTCGCGCTGGTAGCGAACGTCGGAATTTATTTAATACAACTCAAACATCATTTAAAAATATTTGAAAGTTTTGATTTTTTTGGTAAATAAATATATTTTTTTTTAATAATTTCAATTTGTATCTCGCATGGCATTGTAAGAAAAATCTTGTGTTAAGACACTCTTTTCCCCATTTTTGCCTAGTTTTCGGGATTCGAATTCCTAATTTTCGTCTTAGAGAGTGGTAAGAGAGTGATAGGTAGAGGGAGACCTCGATTGATCTTCGAAAAGATAGTATTAAAGATACTGGAGGAAGGTCACGTAAAAAGCACGAGGACCCCCCGGTGGGCATAAAAGATGACAGTGGACGAGGTGAAAGAGGTAGAGTTTGTGTGTAACTTAAGCGTATTTTTTTAGCTTCAAGTGTTGCCCGGTACGTAGCAGAGAAGGCCGCTACAACATACTGTTAAGAAATTCTGCTCTATACTTTTAATTTTTTTTAGGAACCTTTATAATTTTAATAAATTTCAACCACACTATAGCAGTTTTACATCGGCATTATCTGCAGTCCAACATCCGTAATCTGTAATCTGTAATCAGTTATCCTTAATTCATAATAAGTTATACGTAAAGTGGGGAAAGGAGTGTCTTAAAACTAGGTTCCCTCTGCTTTTCCCGCTGCGTGTGGGATACAGCGTGAAGCAGTTTTTTTTAAGTTATACGTAATCTTTGAATACTCGACTTAAGTAATCTGTACATCCGTCTTTACTCCGTATACGTGATACATAATGGAATATACTCGTGTATTGCAAAATAAATAGAACAGATATTCAAATATCTAAAAATATGTAGTTTAGTTTTTAACAGAATTATATAGATCGGTAATAAAAGTAAAAGTTATTATTTGCAAAACAAAATATACTGTTAAAATATATAAAAATTATTTATTCCTTAGTAATCAAACAATAATAAAACTCTAATAGAAATTACTCTAAATTAGAAACTTTCTCAATTCTTAATACAATAACAATTTAATACTATAAAAAAACCGAAAATTGCAATCCTGTAGACAAATTCTACACAAATTTACACTGTAGATGAAGATTCCCAAGGCATATACACTTGAAGGCTTTAAGTCTGTAGTATTGACGTTACACTTGTATGGGACAATGCAAGTGAAAACATTTGTTAGCACAAATACTATCTAACCGTAGATTGCAGTTTGCTTTCGTACAACGACGTATTGTTAGATTTTCATAGAATAAAATTTAAGAAAATACTTCACGCTGTATCCCGCTTATGGCTAACGCGGTGGTTGCAGGTTCGATTCCGTCCCGATGCAATAAATACTATTCATTTCCTAACTCTAGAGTAAGTTACTAGTAACAACACAAGACACGGCGTTGGGTGGGTCTGCTACTCAACACACAATTTATCGAAAATATTGTATTACGTGGATACAGAAATATCGTAACGTCAGGTTCCATCTGTCTACCTTACTATATGTAGTAAACAACAACAAGGTTCAAAATATAGTAATATATTAATCAGCTTTTAAAGGTTCTAGGATGTCCAACAATTAATTAATCAACGAACAACTTGGCTCCATTATATCGTAGTAGGGGTGTTTTTTTATATAGTATTTGGGAAAGTTTCAATTTCAATTTCATGAATAAATAAATATAAACACCTTGCTTTTCTCCTGTAGACAACATGTTTTGACTTAAAACAGCTTCACGCTTTTCCCTATACAACAAGGTGCTTGGTATTCGTTTTCTGACTCTTCGTTTCCAGAACTTCACCGAAACTTCTAGTTGTTGCGTCTTTAGTGGTGGAACTCAAACCCACATTTATTCTACCAGAATGGAGAAATAAGAATAAATTATTGCCCGAAGTGAGGATGGAATCCATAGGCACCACGTTTTCAATATAATATAGGGATATAATCATTTTAAATCATGTTTCCATGAGTAAATCCATGTAAAATACTAAAGTAGATTATAAACTATACAATAAGACGTAAGATTTTGAATTCGAACCACTTGTAATAATTGTATCCTCATGAAACTTGGCAGTTTTATGTAGCTCAGGAGACGATATAATATTAAGGTATCAATATTGGAACTCTTCTTAGAGGTTACTAGTGAACAATGTCTTAACACCATATTCCCTGCTATATGCTGGATACACCGTGGAGGTAAAAAAGTGAGTCTAGTTTTCTAACTAAACATGTTATTTCTTACATGAACGAATTGCGAAACTCTCTCTCTCTCTCTCTCTCTCTCTTCATGCCTTGTTGTATGCGTGCAAAAGCGTGAAGCCAAAAAAACAAAATTACATTACCCCATACCAATACAATCACATTAAAACATATAAATTATTCAACCTATCGCTCCGCAAATATAATTATCGTTAAATATTTATTTTGGTGCGTACATTTATTTATATGGCAGTAAAAACCAACTAATTATACGATACACGTTCATTATTAAAAAATTAATGATCCGATCGGTTTGGACAGCGGATGCGGTTGTACCGCAGTGTTAGTGCTTTATAGATGAATAAAATTGAAGCAATTTTCAAAAAGGGATTGTGATTGAATGTAAACACGTTGTAAAAACTGGTATAAAAACTAACATTTACATGTGTATAATTTTTTTTAACTTTTTATTCAATTTTTTTTTAGAGCCGCGCTCTATTAAGTGTACAGCAGGTTAGGCAGAGGGCTGGCTAGTGTTACGACACTCTGTTACCCATTTTCCGCGCATTTCTGGAGACATTGCATGTTAAGTGGTTGAACTCAACGCCGCGCTATGCTTCGACATCAGAGCGTAGAAAAAGGATATATTTAAATAATTAATTTCCTCGAATCGATTTCACAACTTGTCTCATCTTTGATCAACTTTGCGCCACGACTGGCCACACGTTTTCACAATAAGTGTCTTAATGATGTTAGTTACTTAATTGTTACCATATTTCATTTTATTTACTTATTTTTAACTATTGTTTTTGTCTAAATTTATTTATATTATGTCTGACTTGTCGTGTCGACATCAGAATGGAATCGGTTTTACGCTTTAAATACTGGGAACTCGTGATAGATTCTGTTGTTTTGTGACGTTGCCAACACAAGTCAGACTAATTTTCAAGCGCCAGTGCTCTGTTCTGACGTGACAGGGTCATTTCTATTTTTAAATACTAGGTTTTTGCTGGATTTTAGATGGTGATCATCTTTTCGTTGTATATTTTCATTAAAACTTTTGTTTTTTTTTTCAATAAATGTTAGATTGTAAAGTGATATAATAGATTTTATTTATTTTAGATTTAAAAAGCAGCGCTTCCACCTACTAATCATAGTAACTTACTAAGATGGTCTGATTAATTTTTATCTAGCTGTACTAGCTAAATAGTATGTAAAACTTAATTAAATATATTTTAAATCTTTTAATATTTTTAAAAAAAAATGTCGTTAGAATTATAAATTAAAAATCTCTTTCACAATCTGAATCAGGAAAAATATTGAAAACGTATGAGCCGGAAGCTGCAGCTGTATTGAGTTGACTCAAAGTAATGCAAAAAACCGTCAAAAAACGACACCTCGTTTTGTGACGTTTCCTAATATTATTAATGTAAGACCTAACACGTCACGTCATGAGTCCTCACGTCAGACAGACATAAATACCCATTTAATTGCGTACAACTATTGAACATTGAACATAATGGATTTTTTTAATACTAAAAGGTGGTATAGTCCTTATTTCACATTAGCGTTGACAAAAATAAATATTTTTTCCATATAAAATAAGTCATATGTAAACAAAGTCACGAGCACACCTCGCTACAAGCAAGCTTTAAGTAGGAAAATGCAAAAATGTAACAATTTTCAAGCCACGTCGCAACCACGCGCCGCCGAGCCCCGGTTAACTTGGGCTCGCGCTGGTAGCGAACGTCGGAATTTATTTAATACAACTCAAACATCATTTAAAAATATTTGAAAGTTTTGATTTTTTTGGTAAATAAATATATTTTTTTTTAATAATTTCAATTTGTATCTCGCATGGCATTGTAAGAAAAATCTTGTGTTAAGACACTCTTTTCCCCATTTTTGCCTAGTTTTCGGGATTCGAATTCCTAATTTTCGTCTTAGAGAGTGGTAAGAGAGTGATAGGTAGAGGGAGACCTCGATTGATCTTCGAAAAGATAGTATTAAAGATACTGGAGGAAGGTCACGTAAAAAGCACGAGGACCCCCCGGTGGGCATAAAAGATGACAGTGGACGAGGTGAAAGAGGTAGAGTTTGTGTGTAACTTAAGCGTATTTTTTTAGCTTCAAGTGTTGCCCGGTACGTAGCAGAGAAGGCCGCTACAACATACTGTTAAGAAATTCTGCTCTATACTTTTAATTTTTTTTAGGAACCTTTATAATTTTAATAAATTTCAACCACACTATAGCAGTTTTACATCGGCATTATCTGCAGTCCAACATCCGTAATCTGTAATCTGTAATCAGTTATCCTTAATTCATAATAAGTTATACGTAAAGTGGGGAAAGGAGTGTCTTAAAACTAGGTTCCCTCTGCTTTTCCCGCTGCGTGTGGGATACAGCGTGAAGCAGTTTTTTTTAAGTTATACGTAATCTTTGAATACTCGACTTAAGTAATCTGTACATCCGTCTTTACTCCGTATACGTGATACATAATGGAATATACTCGTGTATTGCAAAATAAATAGAACAGATATTCAAATATCTAAAAATATGTAGTTTAGTTTTTAACAGAATTATATAGATCGGTAATAAAAGTAAAAGTTATTATTTGCAAAACAAAATATACTGTTAAAATATATAAAAATTATTTATTCCTTAGTAATCAAACAATAATAAAACTCTAATAGAAATTACTCTAAATTAGAAACTTTCTCAATTCTTAATACAATAACAATTTAATACTATAAAAAAACCGAAAATTGCAATCCTGTAGACAAATTCTACACAAATTTACACTGTAGATGAAGATTCCCAAGGCATATACACTTGAAGGCTTTAAGTCTGTAGTATTGACGTTACACTTGTATGGGACAATGCAAGTGAAAACATTTGTTAGCACAAATACTATCTAACCGTAGATTGCAGTTTGCTTTCGTACAACGACGTATTGTTAGATTTTCATAGAATAAAATTTAAGAAAATACTTCACGCTGTATCCCGCTTATGGCTAACGCGGTGGTTGCAGGTTCGATTCCGTCCCGATGCAATAAATACTATTCATTTCCTAACTCTAGAGTAAGTTACTAGTAACAACACAAGACACGGCGTTGGGTGGGTCTGCTACTCAACACACAATTTATCGAAAATATTGTATTACGTGGATACAGAAATATCGTAACGTCAGGTTCCATCTGTCTACCTTACTATATGTAGTAAACAACAACAAGGTTCAAAATATAGTAATATATTAATCAGCTTTTAAAGGTTCTAGGATGTCCAACAATTAATTAATCAACGAACAACTTGGCTCCATTATATCGTAGTAGGGGTGTTTTTTTATATAGTATTTGGGAAAGTTTCAATTTCAATTTCATGAATAAATAAATATAAACACCTTGCTTTTCTCCTGTAGACAACATGTTTTGACTTAAAACAGCTTCACGCTTTTCCCTATACAACAAGGTGCTTGGTATTCGTTTTCTGACTCTTCGTTTCCAGAACTTCACCGAAACTTCTAGTTGTTGCGTCTTTAGTGGTGGAACTCAAACCCACATTTATTCTACCAGAATGGAGAAATAAGAATAAATTATTGCCCGAAGTGAGGATGGAATCCATAGGCACCACGTTTTCAATATAATATAGGGATATAATCATTTTAAATCATGTTTCCATGAGTAAATCCATGTAAAATACTAAAGTAGATTATAGAGTACCTTCAAGATCTATGGGCTTTCCCAAGCAAATGCCATAATTAAGCCATGACGTGGGTCCAAGGGATCCGTGGAACACAAAAGATCGAAAAGGTCGAGCATTGTACGACGACCGACGTTACATATAACGAAATTAACCGTAAGATATCTAACCTTGTGTAATCTTGGGAATATTGAAATTTGAACGTGATTTTATTAAATTGAAGATTTTGAACAAGTTTCTAAGATATAATACAAAATCTCGGGTATGATTTTGCCCGCGTAGTCAATTAATTAATAAATTTATTAATAAAAGGAAATAAACGCTAAAAATCTCTATGATTGTCATGTAATAAACAGGTCTTACTGTGTGACCTGTGTAGGCTATGTAACATATACGTAACATGTACATATATGTATTAATTTACTCGATAAATGGACTATCCAACACTAGAAAAAACATAATTTGAAACAGTAGCTTTGTAAAATTCATACAGATCACACTAAGTGGATGATAAATTTTACTAATATATCACGATTGTTTCTTTTTAGAGTATACATTTCTATAAAATATAGAATATGCCTAGTATTCAAAAATAAAAAAATTGAAAAAAAATAAAGTACTTTTAGAATTTAACAAACTGAAATAAGAAATTTATATTTCCACCGATTTTGAGACATTGTTAAATGAACTGCCAAACTTAAAACCATCTAACCTGTGCACTCTATCATTACCTCAAGTGAAAATTGAACCTACAACCAATGCGTTTACAGCTAGACTGTCTCAACGCGCCACGACACCATCTTTTTAATACATTATAATCAATTCATAACCAAGTTAAAGTAATAAATTGTAAATTTACAGTTTTTCCCCGCAAGATGGCGGCGGGCGACGGCTGGTGTCAGTCTGGCAACACGCCAGATACATTAATTACTAGTGCTACCTACTTTGCATCCCAAACAGTATATCATTAAATTGTATGGAATTTTGTTATGATTTTTTAGGAAATTTTGTGGTAGCTTAAAATTCAATATTAAGTATATATTTGTTGGGCAGAGTGCCTAAATGGAGTGAAGTGTCTGGTTTACAGGTTCCCTCTGCCGAAACTGCTGAAGCTACTGCTCGAAGCTAAAAAATATATAATTAAAAAAAAAAAATACATTACAATATAACACGTAAGTAGAAACTCAGAAGTTGTAACTTCAGCAAAATGTTTGATTTGAAACCCGCAGTCAAGAACTCGAGACGAGTTATTGTAAATTAAGTTAGTCATGTAACTTAAATAAAACGAATTTGAATTGAAATTTTCTTCTATGTATCTACTGATTGTAAAAATTTTTGAATATTTTTGCTGAAATTTGTTATACAGGTAATATAAATATTGAGATCTAAAATTAAATAAAAATAATTTAAATTTGAGAAGCTGTATACTTAAATAAAACTTTTTTATCTTAACGCTGTATCCCAAATGTAGCAGGATACTCAGTGGCCCTTCACTACCCTGTCGAACCTGAAACCTATTGTTAAGACACTCCGTTCTCATTAACACCCTTCCGTTCTCCACTAAGAAATAACTTCGTAGTCCATTATTAATTTTATATACATCGTGCGTTCAGCTAAGCCACATATTGTATCACTGATACAGTAGTACACGAAAGTAAAATATATTTATATAGGTATGGGCTTTTTAGGTTTTTCTTTTTATTATTTTTATATAAAACATACCACGGACTTTTTTTCTTTTGGTCTTTTGTATTTTTTTTCTTATTTGATAGTCAAGTGTTTAAAAGTCATAAGTGATGTTATTTAATTTATTTTTCTGTCGTAATTTTTTAATATATTTTAGATAAAAGAAGTTTTAGTTGAGAGAAGCGACTGTTTCACATTATTTCGCATATAACAGCGTAGGCACTCCAGCCTCCATTTTCTGTCTTATATTGCATTTTCAAGTAATGAAATGCGCATGAAAATAATTTATTTCCCTTAGAAGTACTTTTTTTTACTAGAAAATGATAATTAATAAATACCACAAAGTGTCAATAAGATAATATTCTTAAAAAATAAAATTTGCCCAAAATTTTAATATCAGTAACCAAAATGACTCGAAACTAAGCGATAATCCGAAATAGTTTTATATATAGTAGTCTTTCTTATATCCGTATTCGTATCCATATCCCAAATATTAAATCAGTAGCTCTAGTAAATACCTTACAACTCTACAAAGTGTAAGCTATAGGCTATGAGTAAGTAAATTTTGGAAAGCTGACGCAGCACGTCTGATGTATCTGACGGACCTGAGTGCACCCTTTTAGCAAATATGGTGTCACTGTAAGCGTTGTATTGAAATTACAAGTAATTTTATACTTGTGGTGGTAGCTTCCTGCGTGACTGACATTATTAACATTTTTATGTTACTAGGAATTCAAAAGTGATTAAAATATTGAATTTTATTATAACCTTTAATTTGATATTTAAATGAATAAAGAAAACTGGACAGACAAAACAAGCGTACGGGACACCTGATGGCGGCCCCCGTGGAGGTAGAAGGAAGTTCCTACGAAACTACACATTAGAGTTATATCATTGTTATCATTGTTTTGCCACATATCCAGGTAGTGAGGATGCTATTTGAGCTTGTGACGTACTGTGCAATTAGAAAATTTGGAGGCAGGTATCAGGTTATAATAAGAGCAAATTGTCCCCCAGAACGCGCCTTATGGTAAATGTGGTAGAAAACGCACATCAAACAGATGTCTCAACACAAAGCCATACTTTTAGCTTTTACGGATTATTGAGTCTGTAATGATTCCAACGGCTCTATATTGTATCTGATCTGGATTGCATCAGCCTGGAGACGAGAATAGTCCTCCATATGTGGCCGAACGTGAGCCCTATTCAGGGCCATTCGGTGTTTTGGCGTGAAGTATTGTCTCGTTCGGTCGATGATACAGTTTTTTTGAGGCCAACTTCGCCTTGCTTTTCAGATTATCATGATACTAGCAGTCATACGAAATATTAAGGTTCCCTGAAATATTGCGCTTTATGATCAGTGTTCTCAGATATACGACAAATGGGTGTTTTTAGTCATATACTTTTAAGTCTAATACTTTTTAGAATACGCAAAAAACTAAACGTAGCTTGATATACGTTCACGTTTTCTAAAAAAATATTTATTATTTCCTAAATGTAAATAATTACTTTATTTTAAAATTAAAACAATCCTATGTTTCACATTTTTTCCTGCATAGCAGTTTATTGTCAAACATAGGCTAATGTGTGCTAAATTGTGCAACATCATCCGCCGCGGCAACTGCTGAGCTCACGCGTTATCTAAGTCGAGCTATTTTAATAATATTAAACGGTGGAAA
>DWAO01002080.1:0-16849 GCA_018230605.1 Heliconius congener
GTCTTAATACTAGGTTCCCTCTGCCTATCCTGCTGTGTGCGGGATACAGCGTGAATCTAATTTATAATTTATTTTTATTTCTAATACAATTTATATTGAATTGGGTGAGCAACGGTGAATGTTATGTTGCTAATTATTTGTTTTAACCTATAATATATATAAATACTCTGTGTGAGCATTCTAACTGTATATAATATTCAAACTTTAGTTGTTAACCTAGTCTTGCAAGACAGCTTTACAAAGCCCTACAAATCTAGTACTTTATGTGACACGTGATGGTAAACAAAGTGATTAAAAATCTTGTTTACTTTATGCACAAATTACATTGATTATTGTAAATTATTCTGCGTTTTTATAGCGATTCTTCGGTCAGGCCTTTACAATAGCAACAATATTTTATTGTAAAACATAGTCTTATACTATGTTTTACTCACTTCAAGGGCTAAGCAATAAGCAATAAAAACCTGCAATTTGTTATTATATTATTGTTATATCATACTTTTTGATATTATTGTAAGTATTAATAAAAGATTAAAAGCAAAATCATTAAAAATATTTTTACTCGTTAAAATGATGAATTTAATTTAATTATTTGTACCTGAAATGGACTGTATAAATACTTGAAATATTTTCAAACTTCCATTTTAGAATTAAAAGATAAAATGTTTGGTATATAAAAATAACTTGTTATTTTTATTTTAATTTAGTAGCATTATGCTTGTCTATTTATCGTCTATTCATGCTCTTGAACAAAAAAAAACAATTGTGCGTGAATTCAGAAGAAAATGCATGTAATATTTGCATCACTAAGCTATTGCATCATCATGAATCATATTATATTATGAATCAACAGACTATTCCGCTTATGAAAAAAAATTTTTACGTATGTAAGAGAATTAGATGAATTAATAAATGATGAACAATTCAACAGATTTTTGAAATATTAACCCTGTAATATAAAAACCTTGAATACAGGGATATATATCAAATAGAACGAAATACGAAGATATCTCAGCCAGAAGTGAAAATAGACGATCGTTCCCAGATTTTCAAAAGTATAACTAATCATAATTACAAAAGATAGGTACTGTACCGGATTTTTGTCATCAAGAATAGATACTAACTGGAGCTTTTATAACAGCTTTCTTTCTCTTTCAATATTCTGTTTTAGAAAGAATTTGATATTCTGTTATTATTTGGTACACGTTTATGTGTTTTAATTTTAAAACTAGTAAGTTGTGACACATTCTAAATGGCCCATTAATTTGTAATATTAAAAACATAGCAATCAATTTATGTTACTCCAAATATATTTGATCTGAATATTTTGCGTAAACTTTGAGCTACACCTGCTTACTTCTATCAATTTTAAAGTAATCTAAAGAGCTGATAAATAGCTAAGGCGCTTGGGATCGTTTTATGACAACATTTTTAACAAATAATCGCCATTGGCTACCATAAATGTACCGGCAATACGCGGCCCCAAGCCACCTAAGGTAACTCGCTCTAAGCTTAATTATCTAAACGCTTAGAACTTGATTATACGAAGATGGCAATAAAATGGCGCTTGTACTATATCCTGATCGGCAGAACGACTGAATGTGGTCGGAAATTACACTTTCACCAAGATTAAGAGTTTTGGTTTATTTTTGTGGTCAACGATGGAAATGCCTACTATATACATTTAAATATTTTATTAATATAAAAATATATTTGTAGACTTGATTTCTACTCGAGGAAATAAAATATTTAATATTTTCAAGTCATTGCTCTGGTAACGAAAAGCGCGACATTGTGACGTGTTTTCCTCCACTCAACACTGCTTCAGGAATTCGGCAACGGAAAGAGGGCTACGCAAATGTCTCAATGAAACGAGTTTAACTTAACAGTAGGTTCCCAGGTTCTATACTCCTACCATAAGGGGTATATAGCTTGAAGCTAAAAAAATGCTCTCCTATAATGCTACAAATCTACAATTTAATTCTACATTCTACTTCTACACAAAGACATATACATTGCTATACCAACTAAAAAATGAGTCATAATTTATTAAGACTATTGAAGGATCTAGATGCCGCATTAAGCATAGAACATGTAAATTTAAACAGCGTGAAGTCCGAAAGCAAAATTTTTATGTTTCTTTATGTAGGTTGGAGTGCCGTGTGCACGTACTGCGTAGTAGTCAACATGTCCGGCTTTCTGCCTACGAGTTGAACGAGGAAAACATTGCGTCACCGTCCACTGCAAAATGTTACATCTTTGGTAATGCCATCGGAACTTGATTATTCGAAAGTAATCATTAAACCTTTTTTATGTCATACTCAATCGAAAGCCTTTACTTTTTTTTAGTAGCGCGTAGGATTGATATATGTTTGTCATTGAACCTACTAGTTTAAGTTATTAGATATACGCCCACTAGATTTTCTAAGGTCCCCACCTATTAACTAATATTATAATATAATTTAGTTTAATTATAATTGAGATGTAAGTAATCAAATAGCAAGTTATTTTGAAATGTTTTAATCTAAAAGTTATAAATTATAAATTACTTCGTTTGTTTGTTTACAGATTAAATGGATAATGATAGCTCAAGTCTAACTGTATACAAATATAGACGTAGAAAAGACAATCTCAATGTTTTTATAAATGCTCCATCAGTAGGGCTTTCAGGCGATCAGTCACATAACGTTTTAATTGAAATCGACGAACAAAAACGCCAAAAAACCTACGCTCTGTTACAGGAACCTAGATCAGAGTTCTCCAATAACAAGCTCCGACATGTCTTACTTATTTATACAAATCATATTTGGAATCTCATAAATCTTTCAGCGATTTTAATCGCTTATTTTCTCGAAACATGTTTATACACATTCATTAAGCCCTCAGAAAGGTCTATCTGGATTATTATACTTATATTTTTGTTAAATTGCATATTTACTATGGATGTTTTTGTCATTTTTGGATTAAAATTTTTCGAAAAATGGCGGAAAATATTAAACATAGTAGAACCGGATACAAAACGAGTTGTAATAGATGCTTTATTAGCGATGCCGTACTCGTTTCTTTATTTGATTCATGCTGAAGATCATTCTTCGTTTAGTATATATGCCCTTGCACCAATTATGGCCACTGCACGTGTATACAGAATAATTGAATATTCCTACACTAAGTCGTTCCAAGCTGGTACAAATCAATGGACAACCTTCCTTGCTCAATACCTAATACTGTTTTTATTGTCAGTACATACATGGACTTGTATATGGTACTTATTCGCATATAGGGATTTTAATATTCATCACATACGTTCTTCCTGGGCAATTTCAGCTGTAAATTTACCTACAGAAACAACTTTCGACTGGTATTTTGTGGGTGCATATTGGTCGGTTATGTTTTTTACTACAAATTCACTTGGAGATATTTATCCGGTAACCACAATTGAAAGAATAACTGCGGCAATAGGTGTGTTATTAGGGTTTCTTCTAACTACTGTTGTATTCGTTGGTTCCTTAACGTCTCTTTTTATAACGATAACCACAAGACGAGCAAATTATGTGCGGCAGTTGAAGAAAATACAAAATCATTTATCTTTAATAAATATGGATAGCGATACAACAAAACGTATCATTAGGTAATTATTAAATACATTTACACTCACAGTTGTTTTAGGTACCATTGAATAATTATTTTTTTATATTGCTGTACGTTTTTTTTTCTTAATTAGATATATCAAGTTCTTGACAATAATATTAATAGAACAACTATATCACTTTCAGGTATTATGAAGATCTATGGTATCAAAAGTCCGGAGTTTTCAAGCCTAAGTATATGAGGCTACTACCCTTTCCATTACAAATGGAAATAAGTTATGACCTTAACGCAGTACCTCTCTATAGTTCTTTAATATTCAGAAAGCTTCCGGAAGCATTCCTTAGAAGGCTATCAGTGACAATGACTCACCGGTTTTATTTACCTGGTGACATTGTATATAATCATAATCAAAACAAGACTATTATGGTAATAATTTATTTCTGCCTTGCTAAATTATTTACACTTCGTTCAATCAATAATTATTTATTCAGAAATGCAAGCATGAAATAATGTAAATATTATGTTTCTTTGTTTTTATTTAAGATATGTATCACAAGCGGCGTCTTGGAATTACTATCTGATGAAGATGATGAAAGTCCAATGATTTCTTTTGCGAAAGGAACCTGTTTTGGAGAAATATCACTTATTTATAATATACCTGGTATGATAGATATATTTACATATTTTTAATATTATGTTGGATTCGATGTCAACATGTATATTTAATAAATATATGTTTACAGCGAGATGTACAGTAAAAGCTGCAACATATGTCGAGTGCCAAGTTTTAAATAAGACGGGTTTTATAAAATTGATGATAACTTACCCGGACTTAATGGATGGAATAAGAAAGGAAGTTCAAGACAGAATTTCTGGAAGTCGTGTCAAGAAAAGAAATCAAAGATTTCAAAATCATTTGTCTTTAAACATATATGCTAGTAAAGACAAGAAAAAAAGTAGTATAAAATGCCTTAAAGAAAAATTGCGATATCTACAAGGTGGCAGATACAGATTTTTAATATATTTACTATATATACTTAAGGTTTATTATTTTTTTACTTTTAATATTTTAATAAATCGGGTATATTTTAGGCTCTGCGGAAACGGAAAATTTAAGCAAAGATGATCAATTTGATGAGACTTACTTAGACCTTTATATATTATCTGAACATATAAAAAAGCCAAGTAATAGTTTTACTTGTTTAAATTCAAAATTTCCCTGGATTTTGGAATCAAATTGTCAATTGGTGAAATTTTGGGAACTATATATACTTTGCATTGTTTTCTACATTTGTATATTATATCCATACTTTATTGGTTTTAATAGAGAGTTTCCAAGTGGAGCTTTTTTTTACGTTGAGATTGTAATTACAGTTTCTCTAACATTAAATGTTTTGATATCAATTGTAACTGCTGTTAAAACAAAGAAATCTTATCTAAACGATTTTGTGGGTATTTTAAACTATCGAATGAATACCCTTGGCTTTTATTTGGACGTGCTCTCAATTGTTCCATTCGAATATATTGTTACGATTCATACAGACGCTTCGTATTTAGATAATTATAGAAATCATCTATTTTACTTTTGTAAAGGCACAAAACTGTGTCTTGTTTGGAGATTGTCAAACTTTTTCGATGAACTAGAAAGAAAATTATTATCAAATTCCATTATAATCAAGGTTGAGTATTGTTATTTATATATATGTCTACTTATACCATTTACACTTTACAGGAGCTAAATGAAAACTATATGGTTTTAGGTTTTAAAATATTGCATCTATATAGGATTTATAGGCTATTGGGCTGGGGTTATTTTATATATGGAAGCATGTTTCGTCAATAGATGCACTCAAAATTCGTGGTTCGCTAGAGCTATGACCTGGGAAGATCAAAGAAGCAGTTTGACATCGAATAAGTGTGTACTACATTTATTAATTAATGTTATTCATTTTCTTAAATTAGATAATTGTAATTATAGAAAATTATTAAGTAACTTATAAAGTGTTACTCAAATATCGATATTTAATTATTAAAACAAATTAGAGGCCGTCGTAGCGTAGTGTAACAGCGTCTGCCTATAAGCACGATGTAGGTTCGACCCCCAATTGGAAGAGTGATTATATTTAATTTAATAAATTTCACTAGTTTCATATCATTTCCTTGATATGGTAGACAAATTGCGACGTTGAGCTCTGACGTGACACGTCTCGAAAATTTTAATTTAGAAAATTAAGTGCACGGTGTCCGCTTGAAGCTGCTGTTTTAAGTATTAAACTGTTAACTGTGTTTGTATTTTCACATTTCATATATTGTTATAGGACGAAGTATAGTATACTCGCAGCCATTTATTTTGCAACTACAACGCTGTTGTCGGTTGGATTTGGAGACTTCGCACCGGGAGATCAATTCGATATGGCTTTTGTCGGATTCCTGAGTTTATACGGAGTTTTGCTTATAGGTTACTGCGTTTCTGAATTTTCAGCAGTCGTCACCCATTGGTCACGGTAAATTGATTTTCTACATATATAATACACATATAAAAATTCTACATATATAAAAATCAGAGCTTGATTATTTGTTAATTTAGGCTTACATTTTATACTACTGAAATAAAATTTTATATTAAGTATATGAGATTTAATTTAAATATTTTTAATACTTTTCTAAAGTATTATATATTTTAAAAAACTTGTTAAAATTTGGACATGGGTACTGGACTCATACTCGCGCTTCTTGGCAATCGTGCAAGCGTTTCAACCACAACTATTAAAAATCTTTTATACAAATTTTCACTATACAAAAATTTAAACATTTAAAATATATCTATCACTTAAAGAAATGATATCATATGAATGTATCTATATATATCCGGGTTATAACCCGGGTTATAGCGTGAAGCTATAGCTTCACGCTATAACCCGGACATAGAAGGATGAGAAAGAGAGGAGAAAAGATAATTTGTTCTCCACTTTCCGCTTAATTTTTGAGACATTGTTAAGCTATAAACAAATTATTGTTATATCATTTTTGCTATTACATTCCAAATTAAAGCTCAATAATATGTGAAGTGAAATAATATATATATTTTTTTTCAATTATTTTAGAACGAAAACAGCTTTCTTAGAAGTGATTATCACAATAGATAGATTTATAAAAGAAAATAATATCCATCCGGCTATAAAATCAAGAATAATGGCTTTTTATGAATTACAATGGCAATATAATTCGGTAAGACTATATTTCTGAACAAATCTTTTTTTTTCATCTTCACGCTGTATCCCGCATATCCCGCAAGATAAACCTCTGCTTATCCTGGACTGTAGTACTAGGACACTCCGTTTCCCACTTTCCACTGAATTTTCGAGGCGTATTGAGTTGTGTAACTCAATGCCGCGCTTTTGACTTGATACTAGAGCAAAAAAAGAATCTAATCCGCAACCATCACAATACTGCCACAAGTTTTTGTACCTGCGCGACAAATGTCTTAAATAGTCTTAATGTTCGTAAATAATGATTTAAAAGGTTTCTTAAAAAATAAATATAATATTTAATTACTAATCAAAGGGCGTGGAATTGACTGGAGAAAATTGGCTGGAAAAAACCGTGGTGCCTTCGGAGCTCCGCAAGAAAGTTCTTCACCAGGCCAGATTCAAAACGCTAACTTCAATAAAATTCTTTCAAGTGAAGAACAAAGCTTTTATTCATACGCTAACAGAAAGTACGTATTTATGAATGGCACTGGTGTCTTGAGTAATGTAGTTATTGGGGTGTAAAACATATCTTGTCCGACCTAGTTGTGTCAATAAAACTGGCGTCTGCCAAGCTAATTACTGCCGGTTCCAAAATGGATCAAATGTTACATTTTCATAATCGTGTGCTCGTAAAATTAGTTCAGATTTTTATTAGTTTTTTTTTCAAGCTTCACGCTGTATCCCGCAAGCAGCAAGGTAGGCATAGGGAGCTTAGTGTTAAGACACTCCGCTGACCAAATTCTCCAGTAATCCAGCCTCTTTACTCATACTTTGCCTTGACACCAGAACAAAGAAATTAAAATAAAAATATTAAGTATTTTAGTATTGGGTGTATAATAAAAAGTTATTATTACTATTTCATTTCCTCGAGTGGGAATCGAATCCACAACCTGTCATATTGCCTCTGCGCCACGACTGGCCTTAATTTTAAGTTTATTAAGTTTGAAAGAAAAATTGTATATAAAATTATACTACCTAAACCAATTTCCTTTAAAAATTAAAAGAAAAAAAAAACATTTTTTAAGCTGCACGAGACATAATACTTCCGCCTGGTGAAATTGTTTACTACGGAGCAACAGTCACGCGTGAGCTCTACATCATCGAAAGCGGTTACTGCCTGGTGACCAGCAAGGAGATGAGAGAAACCAAGACCGAGCGAGTCATTGGCCGCGGGAACCATCTGGGTTTATTAGTATTGTTGTACGGCGTGCCGGCTGTCAGTACTGTAATCACTCTAACGCATTGCAAAGTAAGTTGTTTTACAGTGTATTAACATCTGTTGCGGATTATGGGATGTGAACAAATGATCCTTTCTTCGTATGGAAGAGTGAGCTTGCTTTTTCAAGTATATTTTTAAGGTACAGATAAAATACTTCCATTTATATAGGTTCTAAACTAAAATACAATTTTCAAATGAAATCTTAAAATTTTTACTTTTATGTATCCTGATTTAAATACTGAACTTGATATGTCAGTCAAGCGTGTCAAGTCAAGCGTGTGGCGTTAAAAGCGACAGATTGTGAATTCGATTCCCACTCAAGGAAATTAAATATATAATATTTCATTTTTTTCCTTAACAAAAATTGCGATTATGTAAGTCAATTAGTTTTGAATCATTTTCAGCTGATAAGCATTAATCACTTTGCGTATACTTCTGCCCTCAACCTCTTCCCCGATATGAGAGAACATGAAGGATTATTGACTAAAGAGGAATTAAACCAAATTGAAGTCCTCGCTAAAACTAAAAATACTGATGGTTATTTGAAACATTACAACCGACTCATAGCGAGTCAACGGAAACACATTACAAGTATTCTACAAGACTTCTTCAATAGTAAGTGGGATATTAATCTGCTTAAATGACCTATGTCTTATCCTGTATTTTTCAGCTTCAGGCTATATCTCGAACAAAGCAGGGTATACAGAAGGAACCTGGGAACCTAGTGTTAAGATACTCCGTTCCCATTAACACACTTCCGTTTCCAACTTACCGTCAAATTCTGGAGGCATTATATGTTGAGTGGCTCAACGCTGCGCTTTGTTACGTTACCAGAGCGAGATGAATTAGAAATGTTTCTTTTCCTGCGCAACAACAACTTGTGCCCCTGCGTCAGTACTGGCCTCAATTCATTTTAATATAATAATAAATCATAAATTATTAATTTACATAATAATAATCAATTATAATATAATAATTTTTAGATTCATTCATAAACATTTTAGAGGACTATAGGAAAAAAAATGAAAATTACATAAAATCTTATAAACAATTCAACATTTTTAATACTTTATCGCCGTATTTATTAATCCCTATTATTATAAGGCCTAATGGTATTTTCCTGAAAACTTGGGCGATTCTCAGAGTTTGTACTGCTTATATATTGAGTCTCCTTATACCTGTAAGTGGTTTTGAATATTCTTTTTTTTATCAGTTTCACGCTGTCTCCTGCACACAGCGGGGTATGCAAAGGGAACGTAGTGTTGAGTGGTGGAACTCAACGCCACGGCTTGCCTCGACATCAGAGCGAAGAAATGAAAATAAAATGTAAATAAATATTTAATTTCCTCGAGTGGGGTCGAACCTACAACTAGTCGATTTTACACTCACATTTTATGCTCCTGACTCTTCCTTCCTATTCCTAAAGTTTATTCTTGTAAGATGACAATCAATAATATTAATAGAAAAGTAGGAAGCGGAGTGCCTTAACACTAGGTTCTCTCTACCTACCCTACTATACGCATGATACGGCGAGAGAGAGAGTCATATACGAGTTGCGGAAGGTATATTATAAATATTGCAATACCCTAAGATGAAGTTAGAACCAACACATCCAGCCATAATAATTGTAATTAGAGATCATTATAATATGGACTATGGATAAGGTTTATTGATTTTAATATATTTCCTCATTTACCTTTTTCAGATTGTGGTATCAATGGCACCCACTTGCAAACAATTCAATACAGCGATCGTTGTATTAGAATCTATATGCTATGTGGACTTATATGTGATGTTACATGTAGCATTTTATGGCCCCAAAAATCAACTTATTTATCATCCATATTTAACTGCAAAAAACTATCTAAGAGTAAGTTAAAATTATATTTAAATTAATTTATTTTATGGTACTGGCCTTTTTGTAACTGGGTGACACAGCTCGGCGTTGGGCGACCTCCACTCCACGCGCAATGTATCGAAAATTGGGCGGAAAGTGGTTAACGGCTTCTTGACATCTGGGAAAAGGCGTGGAAGTAATCATTTATACATTTAGATTTTAAAATATCGTGTAGAATGTAGTAGTAATAATTATATTTAGATTTTAAAAGTGTTAATGTATAACTTAATAATCTAAAGTGTGTGTCTATGCTATTTCGGAAAATTAAGATTTCATATACTTATAGATCAAATTGGATTTGCGTAGAAACGTCTCCTTGCTGTACCGCATTTTTTGTTTGTCCTGAAGCCGACTTTTTTAATCGCACAGTACGTCACAAACTCGAGTAGCATCCACACCATCTGGATACGTATCACTCCACTACTATGCAGTTTCGTAGGAACTTCCTTCCACGCGCCACACAACTGTGGAATGCCCTACCTGCTGCAGTGTGTCCAGGTCGATACGACCTGGGTACCTTCAAAAAGCGCGTCTATTTCCACTTTAAAGGCCGGCAACGTATCTGTAGCTCCTCTGGCGTTACACAGGGTCGTGGATGGCGGTGATCACTTCAGTTGACCCTTACAATCATTTGCCTTGTCTTTCTCCATAAAAAACACATTTATATTTTTAAATATATGTAGCTCTAAATGTATCTATTTTTCTCTCGTTTAAAAAAATCGGACAAGCTTGGGTCGGGCTCGCCCACCGAGAGTTCTGAACAAAAATTGGTCTCGAGCTTTTTATGTAATTCAAGCTTAGTTGAGTCAGAGCCCGGTCTGATACTAAACTTGACCTAACGGCTTTAATTTCACATTTTGACTCCCTTTACAGGCTTTTATTTCATAATTTCATAATTCTAGGTCACCCGGAAGTATCCTAGTCTTTTTAATTCCGTCCCATAAAGTATATATTTTAGTAGATGGTTTGAATTTCAACTCGATATCTTCAAGCGTTTTTGACATAAAGGCTCTTACAGACAGAAAGACAGACAGAAAAAATGGTCTTATAGGTATAGGTTCCTTTGTCCTTAAGAGATACGGAACCCTAAAAGTAAAATCTGTGCGATTTTTAGAGCACCTTGAGAAGTTTTAGTATATTAAAGTTTTTAAATATATTTAGGGTAATTGGCGAGCGAAACGAGCGTAGATGAAGCGTAGGCCTGCCTGCCTAGCTTATTAAATATTTATTTTTCAGAGAACATTTGCAGCAGATATTCTTACATGTTTCCCGTGGTATGCGATATGGAAGTTATTTGTACCAAAACATAATGAAAACCACAGTGAGGAAGATCACGTTGTAAGCTTCCACATGTATCACTGCATTATCAGAATGGCTAACGTTTTGCAAATCTATAAATTGTATTCCGCTTTTTGGGCGGAATCTATTGGCGCATTGAAACGAGTAAGTTTGTGTTTTTATGGTCGTGAAAGACTTTATAGCGTATGTGTGACTGTAAACGAGACGGGTTGTGTGTTCGATTCTCACTCGAGGTATTATATATATCGAGGTCGAGGTCAGGATATAGCGTGAAGCTGAAAAAAAAAATTGTATACTTAAAGTATGATGAAGATTGGAGAGTAGCTGTAACTCAGATCGTTAGCGTTTATATGTAGGTAGGACTTAAATGTCTCCTTCTCAACTCCTAGAAAGTCTTCATTGGTAGAGTGTACTTTTTTGTCCTAGTCAATCAATATTGTATTTATACGATAGGGCGCCCTTGGTCATATGATGTTATACTGGAAGTGACTATTTATAGGTATATGATATCATATCTATTTATAGAAATTGCCAAACTTAATCGAAATAAGACTTATGAGTATGAATGTGAGTCATAACTCACATTCATTCATCATATATTAATTGAAGTAACTAAGTACATATCTATAAAAAAAACTATTTAAACTTTATAATTTTTGTACAAAATATGTATTTCACATTTCTATTTTACTTATATAATAGCGTATTTGATCTCACACATTGTCATTATTATCATTAACATCCTGCCCTTAATATTTTATCAGCATTTTATATGTAGCTCTATCAGGTAAGGTAGGTCCTTACCTGATAGAGCTATAAGAGGAATTAGAAAACCGTTAAAAAAATTATAACATGAAACAATTAGGTACACGCAGAATTGACTACTAATGAATTATTACAGCACAAAATACACAAAGCACAAAATGCACAAAATAAAAATAGATTTTTAGAAAAAATGATGTTTGATTTACAAATGTTGTCCAACAGAATATTTATATATTAATTATTGCAAAATAATGACATCTAAATCAAATATGAAGTAACAGAACAATACAACCATTACGGGAAAATCATTTAACAATAGATCATTACAAATATCCTGTTCTTTAGTTAACTACTGAGTTGAGACAAACGGTCTAAGAGTTTACGCATGATAGAGCTACAAAAAAATCATTTACAGTCGTATTGACATAGTCGTATCTATTTTATAATTATTTGTTTAATTATTTTAACTAGATTTCCTTTTGAAATGCAATTTCTCTTTGAATAACATTATCTCCTTTCTACCATATAATCTCTTTCGTGTGTTCGCCACACAACGTGACATTGGTGAAGTGATTAGTGCTCAAACTGAACAGAACTGTTTAATCATTTTCAATAATATTTTAAATTGTTTTTAACTTTAAAATCTTTGGTATTTCATCACAGCCAGGTTTTTTCCCGTTTCATACTATCCACATACATTTAACATTAAATAAATAACATTTAGTGCTGTTAATTATATTACTTTCACATTGAGTACGCAGCACGAGACTTAAATATTTTTTTATTACAGAAATTATTTTTTATATCACCTCACTTGCATACCAGTTCCAAATGTGATTACTATTTCTACAGTATTATTATCAACTTTTTTTTTTAAATATGTACAAGCAATTAATAAATAATTTTTTATACTTTTACAAAACAATATTATGTTTTAATTTATTTTCTTTCTATAGGCATACCTAATGAGTGTCGTCCAATTTCTTCTTCTTACTCTTTTCTTCTTGAACCTTTACACTTCGGTATTGATAATAATGTCATGCAGATACATAGTAGCTTACGATAATGATGATTTCCTTGAAAAGATTCGACAATTATCAGTTGATGGACATTATATGGAAACGAAGTTCCATCCTGATGGAAATATGGTCTGCAAACTTGGTATTTCCTTTTTATTTTATCTTTAGTTTAGATGATTTATTTAGTATAAAATCTATCTATAAACATAAAACACTATGATGACAGCGTAGCGCCAACTGGCAATTGGGCGCAGAAAACTAATGATCGATTCCTTGTGGAGAGTACAGTAGCTCTAAATTTCTCCAAAATTTCTGTTCAAAGAGAAAGCAATACATTTTACGTTTTATGGTCCCTGTAAAACGAGTCGCGAGTAGATATTGCATATAAATATAAACACTTTTCGAATATTTCATACTTTTAACATTAAAACAACAGGTTCATGGATAGACAGTGGGAAAATTGTCAAAGAATCATATTTAAGCCCATCAAAGGTTTATTTACTTGCGTATTATTGGGCAAGTACGAGCTTTACGGGCGCTGGTTTTGGAGATATCACGGCCCAGGACAGCGCCCACATGATACTTTCAATTTGCATCAACATACATGGAGTTTTGTTTTTTGGGTGGGTGATTTGATTCGTCATAGATTGTTGCCCTATCCTTATTAGGTATCAACCTTTTCTCACAGTCACAAATCACGTAATAATACAAGAGTCTTATTTATCAATGTTTTCTAATCTATATGTTCAAATATTTTTTTTATAAGATCGAAATCCTTAATCTTAAAAATAAAATATCTAAAAATAAATATTGTATCAATAATATGTAGTGATAAAGGCAGTGGTGGATTTATATATTTTCAAAAAATAGATCGTAAAGTTTTTGTCACCTTTGGCTGAACAAATATCATTATCCTAGTTCCTAGATTAAATAAAACAATTTGCCACTGCACAAGAAATCGTTTTTCGTTGTGACATTTTATGCAATTTCTGTCTTATTTTACTAATAAAGTAAAAGTATGAACAGAGGCCTAATTATTGGTAAGAAGGATTACAAATTGGCTGCTTTATGTAGAATATGAAGTTTATTTGTCCATGGCAAACCAAAAATTTACCGTTCTGCGCAATCCTACTCAATTAGTTGGTGAATCCTCTGTTTTAATCTATTTGATGTATTAACATTCTATTACGTCAGTTTATAAACTTTTACCTAAAAATATTCAACAAATATTTGAAAAATCCATGGCAGTTAGATTATCTTTAAACAATGTATTTATTTACAGCTATGTGTATGCTCGGATAGCATCTTTGAAAGCGATGGCCGATCAAGTAGTTACCATGTTTCAAGAAAATTTAAAACATTTACAGCTTTTTTTGAACAGAGAAAGAGTACCTTATATTTTGAAAAAGAATATTATTGATTATTGGAAGTATCAATGGAAAAGAACTGGTGGTTGGTCGGTAAGATGTTCTGACGACGGGGTAAACCTCGCCAGGGTGGGATAATCTAGTATTTAAAATACTCCATTCTCCACTTTTTGTCTGAATTCTATACAATTTAAAATCTATTAATTTTATAAGTAGTGATCTAGCTTCTCTTGTTTTTTTTATTTATTACGTTATTATTGACAAATAATTATAATTTTTTTTTTTTTTATGTAAACGCAAAACGTCAGTTCAATTAAGAAACACAATTTGCTACTCAAAAAAGATTATATTAGGTACATTCAACAAAAGTGAACGAAAGCTAAATAGAAATAAAAAAAATATTATTATCAAAACATTAAACAGTTAATGATTATAAACATTAATTATATAAAGAAGATAAAAAAAATAATAGTCTGTGTTCGAGATAATTTACCAGAACCAGAACATGGTATTGAATTAAGTAGAAGTGTCCGATATATTTTCGTAAGTATTGTAATTATGTAGAAACTTTCATTATATTGTGTTATCCATTTAAAGCATCAAAAAATTTTGGGTAAACTACATGCCAACTTAAACGAAGACGCCGTCTTGTATATGTACGAAAAAACTTTGCGGGAAATACCGTTATTTGAAGATGTCGAGTACTCATTCTTTAGGGCTTTCGCGAAGAAACTCAAAGAGCGATATTTTCAAAAAGGTTATATGATTCTGAGATCTAACGAGGTCGTCAGCAACATATTCATAATTTACCGCGGTAAAGTATGTATATTTTATTTAAAATTTTTTTTTGGGTCACAATATTGACATACTCAGCATGCATTTTTAAGGTGGACATTATAACGAATATTAATGAAGTGGAAGCTTGTATGGGACCAGGAGGTATATTCGGAAACATTCACGGTGCGACGCGATACTTGACAATGTCAAATATAATTGCTTCTAGAAACATAGACTTGTTGTACATAAAAGGAGCAGAATTTTATGCACTTTTAAAAGTAAGATATTGGTTGCTTTATCTGGATTTTTTTTCTTAATTCATAAAAGTTTTGATGATTCATTTGGTAAATTTATTATTTAAGTAGATACGATATTAAACAGATAAATAATATGTTTTATATTGTTTTCCTTTAATAATTTGTTGCGTCTTTTCGTCAAGAAACTTTTTTATTACAGAGCTATCCTTCAGTTTTAAGAAAAGTGAAGTATTCAGTTAAGTCAGCAACTAAAGATTACGTGCTACCCACGGTGATGTCAGAAAAGTCCAGTTTAGAAGTAATTTTTTTATAACATGACAATTTTTTTTTAAATCTACTAATTTATTAAATTTAGATTTTTATTTTAGTTAGAGCCTTATCCTCTAACATATGAAGAAGATGAAAATGAAGAGAATGACGAAATTGATCCAAGCATTTTCTTAGAGGTAAAAACAATATATAAAAAAATATTTTTAATAAAAAAAAATTGAAAATAAAAACAAAAGAGAAAAATAGAGATAAAAGTAAAAAAAATAATGAAACAGTCATTTAAAAACACATTGATAAAACTATAATTATATTAAGTATAACTATAATAATATAAAGTTGGTACAAGCAAAGCGTTTCACTAAAGTCTAATGAATTACTTTTACTTGGCCTTTATTATTATTATTAGGCCTCTAATGAATTATTTTTAATATAATTTTACTGTTTTTTATCTGAAATAGCGTTTAATTATTATAGAATCAAAATATTGTTATAGAATAGACAGAGGGAACCCATTTTCCGGCAAATTAAGGCAATTCGTATTGTGTGGCGTAAATCAACCCCACTCTGACATAGAACCAGAGCTAAGAAATGAAAATATTCATTAATTTATTACGTTTTACTTGTATATATAAAATAGAAAGCTTGATTCAGTTCATTACTAGAGCAGTTTGCGGAGGCGGTATTAGTAGGGTAATTTGAAATGTGGTGAACTGAGGACAGAAAACATTTTTAGAGGAACGGAGTGTTCTAATATTAGGTTCCCTCTGCCAACCCTGTTGTGTGTGGGATACAGCGTGAAGCTGATTTCAGTAATTTCTTTATTTGGATCAAATTAAAGGTTTTTTTTTCATCTAAATAGAGCCCTGATAAGAGTATTGCCGAATCTCACGGTTCCAGATCTATTACATCTGCGGACAATGCTGATTATATATCTGCTGTTTGGTTAATATTTAAACCACACAGGTTAGTGAAAAAATTACAATGTGTTTTTTTATATATATAATATATTTTTAACTACTAGTCTAAAATATTAAAAACTGTGTATAATCTGTGTTAAACTGTGTATATATGTTTCCGCCGTGTGGTCCCGGCCTAGAATAGAATCATCCTGGTACTGGTGGTGTCGTAAGAGGCGACTAA